>RJWH01002463.1:34507-229943 GCA_004363575.1 Solenodon paradoxus | reverse complement strand
CATCACCGCCACCATCACCGCCACCATCATTGCTACCATCACCGCCACCACCACCATCACCACCACCATCACTATCACCACCATCGCCACCACCACAATCACCACCATCACTATCATCACCACCAGAATCACCACCACCACCATCACCATCATTAGCACCATCACCCCCACCACCACCACCACCACACATCTTCACCATCATTATCTTCATCAGCACTATCACCATCACTGCCATCATCACTACCATATCATCATCATGGCTAAAAGTGTCATCACTGGCATAGTTGTCACCATTATGACTATTCTCAAGATTCAGCTCTTAGTCTTCATCTTAATCTTTAGCACTTGCTCCTTTACTATAACAAAACCTTTTTCCAGAAAGTTCTACTGGCCATTGTGGTGTCAAAGGTAGAACAAAATTCATCAGATGGGAAGTTCTAAAAGTAGACAAATTGGTCTACAGAAGATCTCTGCAAAAATCAGAATTGTACCGCGTTGGAGGAGAGCAGTCTACAAGGAAGGACCTCTATCAACAGGACTAATATAGCCATGCTTCACTCAACAGTGGGGGCATTTTCTCAGAAATGCATTGGTAAGCGATTTCGTCCTTGTGTGCATGTTATTCTCCAAGCAGTGTGCCATTTCACATGGACAGCAGTCCAGGAAGGCACCTTGAAAGAGGAACTGGGTCATCCATGACTTCGTATTGATCCTGTAGGACCCGCAGTGTGTCCTATGCTGTCACGGGGGGCTCACGTGAGATCCACAGTTGACTGAAACATTCTACAGAGCCCAACTGCAATGAGACAAGGCAAGTTCTCTCCCAAAGAGGCTGAGCTGGACCGTGACTTAGATACCTGTCAATATTCTTTCAGTCTCAAAATTCTACGACTTTATGAACACAGACTATGGGGAAGTCAGTACCTGGAGGAGTGAACACTCATGCTGAGCAAAGTGTAGAACGGGAGCTAGAAGGCAGAGACTAATCAAAATGCTTAGACGATACTCCAAACAGCAGCAAAAGCTGCTATATACTTACCACCCAACCCCACGGGTCAATGAAAATAAAATAAAAGATAAGAAAGAATAACCAGTAAATGTAGGAATGAACATACTCAAGTGACTGCTGAACGTCTAGGCAAACTGATTCACCCGGACAGGACTTTTTCCTCCAGATTCTGTTATCCATTGATAAATGGCTTTGTGAGAACTGGCTAATCCATCACAGCTTAACTAGCCTCCTGCTCATTACAAAGAAAAGGTTTGTCCTCCAAGTCACCAGGTAAGTGAGTGTGTGTTAGAGGCCCCACAACAACAGATAAGGGGTGATTCCCAGCTGTGGACACAAAGATAAAGCCCACAGTTATCTTTCAATTGCAATTTAATTTCGTGTATAAACAGGTTTGTAGGAACATATACATTATTAACTCGGTGAGGTCCACGGGTATTTGGTTTCAAGAGAATAGCCAGCTCTTGCTTTATTTAGCTGAATGGCATCAAAACTTCCTGAGTCTGAGACAGTCAGTTAAAAATGGCTGACTGAATATCGTCCTGGAATAAGTCAAAAGCTAGTAAGACAGGCAAGAAAAGTCCCCATAGCGAGAAGCCTAGGATAAGGGTGACTTCTGCCGTTGCGGTGGGGAAGGATGCATGTGGGGCGCTGGAGACAGGTGCACTGTACTCGGGGGACAGACGTGCGGAGCTGCTTCACAGCCCTCCTGAAACAGCCTCCGTCCCTGGATTAGCGACTAGCCTTCCCAGGACCGCTGAGAGCAAGCTCTCTTATTTATTATTTTCTGTTTGGATGCCACTTTGATTACAAAACATGTGTTCATATGTGTGCAGGTTCACTCATCACCAAATATGACACCACACCACGCCCAGCACAGCTGATGGTCCTCCCCACTGTCCACTGGACCCTCTACCCCTGCAGTGGCCCTGGTCCCACGCTCTTCCCCTCTGGTAGCCTCAGCTCTGTTGAGGACAAACAGCCACTTGCACCAGTGAAAGATGCCTCCCTCCTCCGTGGGGGCCTCCGGGGGTGGGCTGAAGGGCAGGTGTCCCCCCTCCTCCCCAGCAGGGATTAAGGAAATGGCCTGAGCTGGGCTCCACCGCAGCTGCTCTCATTATCATCTGATCATCTGGAAATGCGCATGACCATCGGAAATGACCGCCCCCCCGCCCCCCGCCACACACACACACACACACACACACACACACACACACACACACACACACACACACACACGGCGCTGACAGGCAGCTTTGGGCTGCTCAATGCCGCTGGCCCGCTCCTCGAGTAGGACGCTGGCACCGCTCAGTCCCCACTCACGTGTGAGCCCCTTTGTGTCCCCCTGCTGAGCCGCGGCCCTACAGAGCAGTGTGGGCAGAGAAGCCGTGACAGCAGTAAGTGGGTCCTGGGGTAACAGGATGCTTTGATCACCACGCTGAAGTCAGCGTCCAGGGCCTTGTCTATGACAGGTGACGAGGGCTGGGTGCTGGGACATAACCGTGCCACCACGTGGTCTGAGCTGGTCCGTGGTCACAGGGGGAATGTGGAGCAGGTGTGCCCTGACGGGGAGCCGTGGGGCAGGACGCACACAGGAAGGACCAGTCAGGGGCGCCGACTGGTCTTGTCTAGAGGAGAGGAGAGCCCAGAGACAACAGCTGTGGAGACAGGAAGGAATAGGGCTTTGCGCACTGGGCAGGGTATTCCACTCCGTCGGCTTCCCGAACAAAGCGGCACTGGTCAGACAGGTGGAGGTAGCTCTGTCCAAGGCCTGCGGATGCCTGGGCGCAAGGTCACTGCTCTGGCTGGACAGGCGGCCTCAGCTTCCTGCTGCCCTTTGTGGTAGAATGGAGGCCGGACTCAGCCAGGACTCAGCCGACAGCGCGTCCCCTCTGCTCCTGCGGTGTCTGCTCCTTTCACTTCGGATCGGCCAGGAGCACAGAGAATAGGGACGGGGTTGTGCCTGGAGGATGCTGGGCAGGTCAGCGGACACTCGACGATCTCCAGGTCCACCTGCCTGGCTCCGGGAGTGTCCCTGCACCAATGCTTCCCACGGGTTTGTCCCAGATGCCTGGCGCACATCTCCATGGAAAGCAGAGCTATGGAGTCAGCTCCTGTCTCCTCCCAGAGCCCTGCTTCCCACTGGCCCCCACAGATGTCAGCCTCCTCTCTGGCCACAGCTGTGATGCGTGGCCCTGGGACTATACGTGGGACGAACACGAGTGTCTCGTAGAAGGAAAGCTGTGAGCTGAGGCGGCAGAGTGCGGTCACCCTGAGGAAGGGCTTGCATCCGGGAGGCCGATGGATGAGGCACCCGCTCCGCCTCAGAAGGGGGTGACCCCCAACATGGAGCCCCTGACACCCAGCTTCGCTGTGCACACCCACCCTGGCCACTGCCATCCTGCGTGGGGAGGACGCGGACTCTTCCTTCCTCCAGGACCACTGCGTCACACCCACACCGCGTGCTGGTGGTGCCGGAGCCCGCCCCACCCTCCCGGGGCCTTCAGGCGCTGGCCTGGCCTGCCGGCCTGCCCACCGGCCCATCAGGCACTGGGTTTGGAGGGCGCGGCCTTCGGTTCTTTTTGAGTCCCTCACCCTTTCCTTGTCCTCCTGAGGGTTCAGCAGAACCACACACACACCTCCTCAGAGATCGGAGAGCCCAGTGAGGCAAGAGCACTGGAGCCCAGGATTCCTCCATATTTGGACATAAAAAGTGCCCTCCTCTTTAAAGCTTAAAACGCTCCAAAGTTACGTGCTGTGAGTGCCCATTTGTGTGGCCTTTGGGAAGAGGCCTCACAGCAGGGATGGGAAGTATATGTGTCAGAGGCTGGGGGTCTGCTGAGCGGGGCAGAGGGGACCTGCTGGGGGGACGGAGCTGTTTGGTGCCCCGGTGTGGGGCATGTTTACACGAGTCTGCTCAGGGCTCCGTTCTCAGAGAACTACACACCGGAAAGTCTTATAAGCATCAAAGAGAAAGAAAAACACCACTTTCCATGTGACACGCAGCATTAAAAGGCAGACACCAGGCTGGGCTGAGGAATGTCGTCAGCCGGTCACCAAAGCCAGCCTTTCTGCACGCCTTCTGAGTTGCATAATTAGAGGGATCAGCTGCAAAGCATTCTTTAATATTTATGACATGAAAAGTCCCCTTAGGATAAAGGCCTCAAGGATCTTCAGTAGAGAACATCTCATCTGTGCTCAGCTAAACGGGGTGTGCTTGGTTTATGAAATTAAAGTCATGGAAGCCGACACTGTTTGCTGCCAAGATCCCATCCACATGCCTGTCCACCCCCGTGCTCACAGCCCAGCAGGTGGTCACGAGCATGGAGGTGGGCACACGTTTCTATGCGTGAACTGAACGTATATTCACGGGTGTCAGTGATGGGACAGCTGGGGCCCATTTGAGGATTTAGAGTCCAGTGGGCTGGACACTGATCAGTCCATAACTGGAAACTTTAAAAGTGCTGGGACCCTGTCAGGGGCATGTAGAAGGGCAGCTCGTCCACTCTGGTGGAGTCAGGGAGGGCTCCCTGCTGAAGAGATCTGGAGGGTGTGGAGCAGCACTGAGGTGGAGGAGTGAGAGGAGCGATGCCACAGGTGGAGGAGCTGACAGGGGAGAGACACTGACCTGTTCAAAGGTGAAGACACTGGTGGTGGAGGTGGGCATCCCAAGACTTATGCCCGCACTGGTGGAAACAGGGCTTGAGGTCACTTTTCCTAATAGCACCGACAAGCACATCACAAAAAGGGAGACCAAGCTGGAGACGCTGATGTGTCTGTGGCCCCTGCGAAATCCCAGGAGGCAGCAGAGCATGGGATTTGGGGGCCACGCCAGGAACTGACTCAGAGGAGTGACTGGAATCAGCTCTTCTCACGCTCAGGTCCCTGCAGCAGTCATGTCAGAGCTCCTTCGGGTGCAGAGTGTGATTCCACGGGCTGGGAGGGACTGAGATCCAGGATTCCTACCAAGCTCCAGGCGGTCCTTCTGCGGCCCACAGAGGTCAGTGTCTGCGCGGACAGCTGGTGCGAGGGCCACTCTGCAGGGAGGGAGTGCTGCACAAGGAGGAGAGATGATCCGGAGGGGCTCGGAGCGTCGGGATGTGGGACTGGAGAGTCCCAGGGCGAGGACGAGGGCAGCCACCTTGAGTCCTGCTGCAGACAAGCAGATGTGGCCGGAGCGGGCGCTGCCGTGGACGGAGCGTCTGTGTCACCCACAAACTTGTAGCCAAGCCCTAACCCCAATGTGTCTGTGTTTGGAGATGGGTCGACAAGGAAGCAATTAAGGTTAAATGGGGTCACGGGGGTGTCCCTGATGTGGCAGGGTCAAGGAGCTTCCTCAACACTTGGGGAGAAGGCCCTGAGGGATGTGAGGGCACAAGAGAAGGCGGCCGCCCACGGCCAGGAAGGGAGCCCTCACTGGAAACCCGGCCTGCTGGACTCCGGCCCGACGTCCAGCCCCAGCCCAGGGAACGCGCTGCTTCAGCAGCTGCCCTGTGGTCTCCCCTCTGGCGGTGAGCTGACCAGCGGGGGCCTGGGTACCGCTGGGGGTGCTGCTGCTGCGCCAGCCGCGTGGGTGCGGGTGCGGCTCTGGAACGGGCGGCGGCGGCTGGAGGGGTGCGCGGGGACCGCTGCTGTAAACCGGAAGGCAAACTTCTGAGGAGTTTCAGGAGGACGTGAGGCCCTGCTGGAGGAAGCCAATCTTTGTTACAAACGGCCGGGAATTTGGCTGATCCGTGTTCTAGTCTTTTGTGGAAGGCGGAGCTCTCTGAGGGGCCAGAGGAGCCTGGGTCTCTGCAGCAGCACCTGTCAAGTGAGCGGCCGGAGCAGCGCTGGGTCCCGCGACTTCTGTGACGCTTGAGCGAGCCGACACCCGGGGGCAGTCCCAGGGGATGCGTGTGCTCCGCGTGTGAGGTGGGACATTCACCGGGGCGCAGTGGGTGGGATGCTAAGGCGGAATGTGTGTGCCCCCCAGTTCCGATGTGGAAGCCCGCCCAGTGGGATGGTCCAGGGGACGGGCCCCAGGAAAGGCCCCGTGAGGACGCGGGAGAAGGCGACCTGGGAAGCACTGTCACCAGGAACCGGATAGGCTGGGATCTGGACCTGGGACTTCCAGCCCCAGAGCGGACGGGAGGAAGTTACTCTCTGCTCTCAAGCCGCCCGGCCTGTGGTGTCTGTAAGGGCCACACAGATTGACACTGACGGCAGCGCTAGATTCTGCCCTAGAGGACACCTGGGAAGTCGGGGAGCTTGGGGCCCCGTCCAGCGTCTGCGGGCTCTGGCTGCAGGGGAGCCAGCTCGCCACAGGGAGGAAGGCCGCGCGGCCATGGCCCTGCACGGAGGCACCTGTGTGGAACCTCCTACCACACCTGAAACTGCAGAGCACACCCCTCAAACCGCTGGGGAGATGGCGCTGAGCGCCCAGAGCCCCGATGTGGGGCACAGAGGGGAGCAGAGGCTCCTGTTTTGGGGGTCGAGTCCGAAGGGAAGCAGGAGGGGGTTCAGGTTGAAGAGAATGGTCTGTTTTGCGGAGGAAGACGGCGGCACCGATGAGAAGCTGGAGGCACCAGAGCCGGGATCCCTGAGACGGGAAGCCCTGAGGTGAGGGGCCAGGGGGCACGGGCCCCTGCCCACCGCACTGTGACCCTCACCAGCTCTGCCGCAGGCCGGGGCAGTCCGTCCTCTTCCAGAATCCCGGTGCGTCCAGCCAGTTAGACCATCTTAGGAGTCCCGTAAACTCATTTCTGTCCCCATCGGTCCCGCCTCGGGCAGAGCTCCACGCAGGCCTGCCCTGCCCTCTGCTCGTCCCGCACGAGGGTGTCGGTGCTCCGGCCGCACCCCCTGAAGCCTGTGGCTCTCAGAGAAGCCCTGAGGGAGGCCGCTTTAACCAGGGTGCACACAGGTGGTGGCGGGAAGCTCCCGAGGCTGCAGAGCACATCTCTGCTCAGATCTGGTCACAGCAGGGGAGATGGAGACAGACAGCTGTGCTGGGGAAGGCAGGCCGGCTGGGACCTGGCACCCACCCTATTCCCCAGGGAGCAGCCAGTCCTGGCGCTGACAGAGCACAGAAAGGCAGCTCGGAGGACGGGGTGACTCTGGAGTCACCTCGGGACTTTCTGGGGACACAGTGATTCCACAACGAGGCGAGGTCAGAGGGCAGTCCCTCCCCCGCACACTGGGGTCTCGTCTGGAGGTCCCTCTTTGCGTGGGGCACCTGTTGTCCCTCTGTGCACAGCAAACGTGGCTGCAGAGAAAACGAGCCTGCTTCTCAGGACCCGACGGCTCAGGACGCCTTTGCTGTAAGAGTTGGGGCTGTAAGCGCCCATCCTCCAGGTTGGGTCCCATGGAAAGTTCTGGAGTCTGAGGGTCCTGGCTCATTGTTTGTTTCTCCCCTACCTGAGGTCACTGAGTGCGCAAAGCCTCTGCACCCGTGCCCCGAGGACAGGCAGGCCTCCATGCCCCCCACGCCAGGCTCCTCTTCCAGGCGGCGTCACCTCTTCTTACCCGGAGTCCTCGCCTCCCCAACAGCAGGGTCAACAGCAGAGCTCGGAGCACCCCGGTCGCTCAGGCTTAAGTCTGTGACTCCAGCACAATTCACGTGAAGAGCAGGGACCCGGGTTTGCAACCCAGGGCCCGGACATCCACCAGAATGAACTAAATAACTGAAAATAAAAAAGGCGTCTTCCTCCTCTCTCTCCCTGCCTGCTTGCCTTCATCCCCTGCCCCTGCTTCCTTCCTCTTAAAAGAATAAGAAAGAAAACAGAAAAACAAGCCGAGAGCTTGCCTGACCTGCTCTTCTTCCTGCCCCGCATTTGTCTGGGCTTGTCCCGAGGAAGCCTTGTGCCCTTGGCCCTCAGGACATCAGTGGATGCAGGTTTGTTCTGGTTCTGGCTGTCCTCTCCCGGGTCGGTGGTGCCCGCCCGCCCTGCTGGGCGCACGCACGCAGAAAGTGTGCGGTAGTGCCCTCTCGTGTTCCTGCGTCCGGACCCCTCCATGCAGGCTCCTGCGGACCATCGGCAGAGGTGGGCTGATCCTCAGAGTCACCCCCCTGAAGGGCAAGTGTGCCAGCAGCACCCTCCAGCCATGGTCTCTGAGGCTCCAGTCAGTTAGCGATGGCAGGGCCAACCGAGTAAGACGGACAGCGCAGCACCATGCAGACGAAGCTCTCGGAGGAGTTCGCCAACTCTTATTTCCGATTCCCAGAAGTCACACCATCAGAGCTAAGGCTCCACCAAACCTGCGCGTAAATTTCAGTCACTTCCTCGTGCTTCACGCCACGGGTGAGAAAATGCAAAGTTTTCCTTTGGGCAGCTGTCTCCGCAGCTGTGGGCACAGACAGAAAATATTCAGCCCCCTCTGAGCCGGAATTCACGGGGTTGGTGGATGTGTCTGCTTTACGTTCCTTCCAGGATGATGATTTTTCCAACAGACCGCACAGCGGCTGGAAGAATAATCTGCACTGCCGCCTCCCATCTGTACCTCGAGCAGAAGGGCTGGCCCGCCGTGCTCGCCTGCGTGCACACACAGGCACACGCGTGCACACCCATGAGAGGTGCTGCGAACACCTGGTGTCTATGATGTAGTGTCACCATCCAGGGGTCATGCCACAGGAAGGCCCAGGGCAGCACCCAGGCGAGGGGACGCCCAAGCCCCTGCCCGTGCGCTCGGCCACCAACGTGGCCGGACGTGCCACCATGGGGGCGTCGGGAGGCCCATAGGCCCGTGGCTCCCTGCTGTCCCACGCTGCAGGGCTACGGACGGCTCTCCTTTGCAGGTTTGTTTGGTTTGGATTTGTTCTACTTGGGGATAAAGTGACCTCGTCCAATGGAAAGAGACTGTTAGAGAATTAAAACTTACTGTTTCATAAAACCACAAGATCAAACTGCTGCACCTGTGCAGAGGGGTGGGGACACAAGGAAAGACACGGGGCCCAGCCAGCTCTTGCCCGTCACGTCTGCAAAGGCTGTTACCATCGATACAATCACATTAGTTCCTCAGAGAAAAGCCAAAGCAAGTCCTCCCATTTCTAGACGCAGCCTGACCGATTTCAGGATTTCAGGGCCATATCAAACAGCAGTGAGTGTTTTTATTGGGGATACCCTGAACTGGCTTCATTTCGTGAGCTCAGTGTATTTACAGCAACAGAGGCCAAAATCAGAACTGGGATTGGTCCCAGCTTCGACAATGACTCATTCCTCTGTGAGGTTTTAGCAGCGCAGTGCCCAGGCCCAGCAGCAGCAGCAGCGACCCTGCCCATCTCTAACCCCGACAGCTCAGAGGCCCCAGCCTGGCCTGTGACTGCTGCTAACGAGCTCTGGCGTCACGATGCAGGCGATCCGTGCTCTGGTCAGTCCTGGCTGCCTCTCTCGTTTACACTTCTCCATCTCTTTTATTCCTAAGTCACTAGCGTCAGTGGCTAAGTTAGAGTCCCAGCGCCCCTCCACTGCTAGTGTCTGAGAATGACCATTCTGATGCGACCATCTGGCCCTGGGCAGGGGCACGGCTCTCTCCACGCCCACTCAAGTGGCTCAGCACCCCAGTACCACCAGCCTTGCTGGCCCTTGCCTCTCAGCCTCCACTGCATCCTGGGATGCACCTACCTTCCATGAGAGCAGGGTCTCGGCCCTCCACCTGCCTTCATGGAAGCTGGCTCTCGGGAGGTCACGATGCCCCTCTTCCATGGAGGAGCTTCTTAATCCTCTCCATGCACACCAGGCACCACAGGGCCTTGCCCTGTCCCCACCCACCCTTCTCCTCCCTCCTCCATCCTTCTTCCTCTCAGGCAGCACCAGGACACATCTCACCCTCCAGCACACCTGACTTTCCACCCTCCCACCGACCTCCTGCTCAGACTGACTGTGCGTTTCCGATGCCCACACGCCATCCTGCACCATGACGGCAGAGTCCACAGCGAGGAGGGGCTCTGAAGCCCACAGCCCCACCTGGCTCCACGCCCTGGCAGGTGGTTTCCATACCCCCTGTGGCATCCTTCCATTGAAACCATCCTTGATGCCCTTTGGCTCACCCCCATATTCTAGCCCCGGATGACCCCAGTAGGGGCCACGTGTGGCCACCACAGCCAGGTGCTCTGGGCACCAACTGGGGTCTGCCTTGGCCGCATCTTGCCCCTTGCTGCTGCTCCTCCGTGCGCGGGGACCCTCTTCAGACCACACGCCCCCAGCCCCCCACCATCACCCTCAACAGCCGATGGCCTCACTATCTGCTGGGGAGCAGGAGTCAGTAACTCTAAAGAAACCCAAGGACGCCCCCTCCACTAAGCAGCAGGCTCACGAGTGGAGTGCGCTGTTGCTCCGTTCCCTGCCTCCTTTCCTCCTCCACAAGGAAGCCGCCTTTCCTGTCATCGGAGCTTCTGGAATGGGTGCAGGGGGTTCAAAGCCAGAGCCGCAGAGAAGCTGCCATGGCTGGACGAGCCATGCTGTGGCCTTGTGTGTGGCGGGTGGCACTCGTCATTCTATCAGGAAAGCTTGGCAGGGGAGACGGATGCAGCCTAATTACACGTCCACGGGCCCCCGCCACCCCTCGAGGCCCTGGAGGGGCCAGCGCAGCAGAGAGCAGCCAGGAGGTGAGGTGAAGAGGCAGCAGGGGCGGTGCTGGGGTGTCCTCCTGCCCCGGAGCACAAAACGCTGCTCCTCACGGCCTCTCCGGGGCCTCACTCCCACTGCGGGCACGCGAGGGTCTCTGTCCCAGCTCCCACCACCCGAGAAAGGGTTCAGGACCCTCTCAGAAGTACTGATAAGTGAACTTTTGATCCGTGAAATGCTCCGGGTAAGTTACACTCTCCATTTCTCCCCTTCTCCAGGCAGAGACACACACACACGCGCACACACCAACACATATACACATGCACACATGTGCACACATGCACACTGGTTATCTTGACAATGTTTGCATTGTGTTGAGAAAGGAACCATTGTCTGGGCTACATTTTTTGGACGCTTCCAAGCTCAATTTTGTGCTTTTCAATTTGGCTACAAAGCCCAAATAGAAAGGCAGTTACAAATGAACAAAAAGAAAACCAGCAACAAAAGATTCTGTGCCTGTGTTTTGAAAGAGTTGTGTTGAAACAGCACCAGAAACAAACCGTAAACAGTGACAGCAGACAGGGAGCGACAGCAGGCAGGGAGCGCCCACAGCAGCGCTGCGTGGGGGCCTCCACCGGCGCGGCCTCCACGAGTGGTGGTGTCTCCAGGAACTCTGACCGGTTGTTGGGTTTTCAGAACCTGGTGAAACCACTGCTCAGCCCTTGGAGACGTGCTATGTGAAAACACGTTTCAAAAACCTAATGAGTTTCCAAACTTCCAACAGATCCGGCCACAGAGAACGGGCCTTGAAAAGTGAACAAAATCGCAGCCGTTAGCAAACAGGAGCCACAGTTAAACATTCTGCTGCCGAAGAAGAGACGCTTGGGAAGGCGACATCAGATGCACCCCTTGATTAAAGGGTCCACAGACATTGCTGGGGTCTGGGGGTTATTTCCAGGTTGGACTGGAAGCTATGGGCATGTGTCTCCCTCCCCAGCTCCTGGGCCACTTCTCTGAGCTCGCTAATGGAGACAGGGTGGCGCAGTGCCCGAGCCGTCCTGTGCAACAGCTGTGTCCGTCGTCACGCAGGAACGCACATCTCGGGGCTGTGACCGATTTGTGATCAGGGCTCGGATAGGCCACGAGCACGGCTTCCGTGATTTATAGCTGAGCCCTCAAGAAATCTCGAGCCATTAAAAATTAACTCATATATACATATATGTACATGCGTGTGTATTTGTGTATATGTATGTGTGTACGTGTACATATACAGACACATAGAGACAGACATATTTAGACATACATGGCTAACTCCAACTGACAGGTGCATGGAAGGTTCTGGAATTCCGCAGAGGCCCCCCCTTTACAAACATGATCACTATGTTGGATAAGCCTATCCATGTCAGGATGTTTGTCGAACTTTCCATCAAGCATAAAGCTCACCGTCCTTTGTACGGCAAATGGGAACCTTGGCGTCACAGAAGCAAGGAGAGTCGGAATTGCTCCAATGTGGTTTCACATCCTGCAGTGAGCAGCTCAGCCTCCAATCACCTTTGCTGGGGGAAGAGCCGGGGCGTCCAGAAGGGGACTCAGGCCCCCAGGAGCCACCCCACTCTTCCAGCACGAGGAAGGGAGCTGCCAGAGCTCAGGGTCATTAACCTCGTTTGTGTCACCAGCACCTGCCCCAACGCGGAGAAGCAGGTGTGAGGAGGTCTGCTCAGGTTTTCAGTGCTGACCATCAAGGGAAACACCACTCTGCCTCTGTCAAAGGGAGACAATAAGGCTGCTCAGGCCCCACAAACTGGTGCCTGCAGCTGCTGTGCCCCCACACCCACCAAGCTCCCGTCCCCAGAGCACAGGCAGAAGCACTGCGACAGCAGGAGACATGACCTTTCACAACAGCCCACCTGGTGTGAACCAAGGCCACCGCAGGCATGACACCCGTATTCAGAAGGACTTCCCCACCTAGCAAGTGGCGTCGTCATTAACTGCGAATATACAGGCCTTAGAAGACAAAACACAGAGCCGTCTTTCCTTGCACACGGTCCTTCTCCAGCACGGACCCTAAAAAAGCCCTTTAAGAAATACACCAGTAAACAAAGAGAAAAATATCCACCTTTAATGGCCGGCGGATCTCTCACTGTCTTCTAATTTCATTGCTAACTTTGAGATTCCTGAGTAGTTAGTATAGAAAAGAGTATGCTTTCACATGGGTTCCTAAGAGGATACAGTAACTGCACTGCCATGCACACAGGGAGCATCTTTCTTCCACCCAGCTGAAACATATAATCATACAAATAACATAAGAAATTACGGAGAGAACCCACCATATGCCGGGATCTGGATTTGGCGTCTTTTTACACCATTCATCTAATCTGCACCCTCCCCTTGACAGGTTACTGTCACACTGCTTTCCACAGTGTTCCCAGTCACTAAGGACAGCACGGCGTTCCCGTCTCTCTGACAGAAGTGGTTCGACTCCCTCGAGGTCCCCAGTGAGGCCTTTGCAGGTGAGTGATGGGAACTGGGTGCTGCTCCCAGACCAGGACTCTCCCGGAGACTGGCTACCATCTCTTCCTGGCCTCCCCGCTCCTGGGGACGTGGGTCACGGAGGAAGAAAGGAACATATTCTACTCTGTAAGTACACACTTAAGGAGACATAGTCCGTCCTTTGAGCAGACAGCAGCACCCTTAACTGCCAGGGAAATGTGTTCCTACTCTCTTATTGTCTGAGATGACGCCCGCAGTCCTCATTCCAGGTATGAGCCAGGTCTGGACCCTGCTCCTCTTATGAGAGGGCTGGCCCCAGGGACTTGTTTCTCTAGGGCAGAGCATGGTAACAGGGAGCGGCTGTCGCGGCAACACCGGTCATAACACTGACCTCCGTCTTGACGAGCTCTCAGCAGTCCTGTCTGCCCCTAAGTCAAACCGCCTCGTTGGCAGTCCACGGAGAGGTCTGCACTACAAGAGGCTGAGGGCAGTGTCTGGCCAACAGCTCCTAAGAGTCCACAGCCATGAGGAACAAGCCCTGTCTGCAGCCACATGAGCAAGTGGTCAGCGGGTCTGCCCCCACTTGAGCCTTCAGATGCAGCTGCAGCCCAGGTGAGGCCCCTGCCATCTGCGGAAGAGCCCGAGCTGGAGCCTCCGCTGCCCTGAGCCCCGTTCTGACTCAGAAGCTGTGAGACGGTGCTCCTTGCCTGCAGCCCCTACTCCACTTTGCGGAGTTTGCTGCTTCCCCTAAAACAGGCCTGCCGGTATGCATAAGCCTATTCTGCTAGCCTGTGGCTGGGAGCAACTGGGCTTTTATGCGGACCACATTTTGGACAAGATTTTATTGAAATCCAAACAATGTTCCACTAGTTGAAAAAAAAAAATCATCCCAATGAACTTGTTTAAATATTGCAGTGAAATTCTTCACAAATACTCAGTGGCTCCTTCAGAAAAGATGTTCTAAGGAAGACCGTTTCCATACAAACTTCTCTAGCATCCTTGAAAGTCACAAAACATACTGATGTCTTTAAGGACTGAAGATACTGCATTTTGAACTCTTTTTCTTGCTCCCCAAAGAGTTTTAGAAAATTTTCACATTTGTCAACTATGCCCCAGTGTGGAGGACCATGACAGCTGTAATTAGGTACATTTATTTTAAGGCAATTTACCCTGATGGGTATAGTTTACTTAGTAGAGTTAATATAGTTTTCAAATGAACAGTATAAACATGATTAACCCCCAGTGTCGGGCTCGTCTCAAGAGAACCCTTCGGACGCTGCACAGTGCAGGCTGTTAGGAGGTTCTAGGTTCAGATGGCAGGATACACGCCTCGGTAAGTCCTGGCTCTCTGGGGCAGGAATGGATGTCAGGATGACGGGACCCCGAAGCAGTAAGGTAAGGTAGGCTGACAGCTATAGCACATAAAGAAAACATGTGGTTTACGATTTTCCACATTCCAGACCTGACATTTATGGCCTTACTAGTATTTGAGAACCAGGAAAACAGAAAACTGTGCTTGGATCTACTCTTTCTCAAATCTGATTGACATTTTTTTTACACTTTAAAAAAGGGTGCATTTGAGACTCAGTAAAGTAGAGGACTGATGTAAGTCTAAGGAGCTAATTTGTGTGGATAGGTAAGGGTTTTAGCCAAGTCACAGGTTAGGAAAGAGGCAGGAAAAGCATGTTTGTCAGCAGTAGTCCCCATTTCTAGAGTAAGCGTCCACTGAGACAATTCCTGAGTAAGGTCTCTTTCCCGTATCACACTCTTTCATCTTTTGTGTATTTGACAGATTTCAGGAATTTAGAGCCTATCACGTCACTCTGAATCTTGGCCCTGTGCTAAGAGGTTGAGGACTAGTCCCACCCGTGTATGTGTTCAGCACCAAACACGCATCCGTGTTCCTGTGCGTGGTCCCAGGTGGCAGGAGACAGGTGATAAAAAGATCTATGTTCTTTCAGTAGCTGAGTGTGAAAATGAGCAAGTAAAGCTAGTTTATTTCTAACAACTGGGAAATGATACAACATTGTAATTAGTCTGAATAAGTGAGGGGAAGAGATGCACAAGAAATACTGTAACAATTAAACTGAAAAATCAAACTCCTACTATCTCAAGATGCCATCTTACTATTTGCTCTGTCTGCTGGGGCTTAGTGGCTACCTGACACCCAGTCTGCAGGCCCAGCTCACAGACCACCCCTCTCCAGCCTCTGCGGGGTGCTGCTCACAGGCAGGCTCCATCACTCCGGGCGTGGACAGGGCCATGCCCCTGACCCTGGACACATCCACGGAGCCACCATATGCTCTAAGCTTAGGCGTGTGACTGACACCCACTGGGCCACCCTCCACCCACTCAGGATAGCACCAAGGGACACATGCTTCCTCCTGGTCCCCAGGCAGGTGCTCTAAGGCACATAAGGCTCCGTGGACAATCCAAACAGACCCAGAGCACATGGCCACGTCGGTGACCAGTCTAATAGCTCATCTCTCAATCAGTGCCCCTGAGCTGAGGGGACAGGCACAAATGCCAACTTGGATGGCAAGAGCATATGGATGGCAGCTCAAGTCCCAGAAAGAGCAGGGCCACCTGAAGAGACGGGACTGAGAAAGCACACCCTGGGACACCCCACATTTGGAGGCCCCCCTGAGGAACTCTCCCATCCCTTAGAGAATTGCCATTGCCTTTTACACCATCAGACCCAGCGCTGTTTTCTCCCTGCTGTCTGGCCTCCCTTTCCTGGTCCGTGGAGACCTCCCGTGCACACCTCACAGCACAGGGAGTCAGCCCTACGTCGCTCACATTTCACACGGTGTGTGCGTCACCACCCACTGCTGATCTGTCCACACCCCTGGTTTTGTGGCTTTATTTAAATCACTGCTGTACAGACTTTCTCCGTCCAGACAGTACTTACGATATTCATACCACCTTTCCTGTTACTTGAGTGGAATATCCTATAAAATCTCCCAGAATTACCTGAAGCTCAGCACTTCCAAAACCAAACCCATGAACAGCTCAAGATCCTTCCCCCTCTGCAAAGCCCAAAGCTGAGGGGTGACCCCTTCCTTCTCTGCAGACACAGGCCACCCTAGGTTTCTCGATACTTCCAACTGCCGAGCATAGACCGGCCATGAGCACGGGTCAAGACACAGCTGAGAAGTCACTTCATGGAAGCCTCTCCCGACGCGCCTCATGAGGCCACAGCCCTCCCTCTGTGCCCAGGAGGTCCCGGGCAGTCCCACTCCTGGCAGGGCAGCTGGGTGCTGACCTATCATATCGTGACTCTGGGAGGAAGTCTTTCTTGCACAAAATAGCGCCTGTTATTATTTTTTAATAAAGAACTAATGTGAACTGAAAGAATCACTGTGGCCGGGAATCAGCTTGGTGTCTTCCTGGGACATGAGCCCGCAGCATGCCTTGAGGAGACATGGGGACTGAGATCCGTGGGACATCTGCTGCTGGCCGGGCGCTGTGTTCAATGTGACACACACGGTCACATTCGCATCAGAGCGGCCAGACACACGCCGACCCCCATCGGAGATGGCAGCAGGCTCAGAGGAGCCAGCGGCCGGCTCGGGCCAGAGACGCTGGTCAGCGCTAGAACCCATGGCGTTTGAAGCCCAGCCCACTGTCTCGTGCAGACGGCCAAGGGCGGCAGAGGCTGGAAGGACGGACACTTTTCTGATCGATGTGACAGACGTGGATTTTTCTGCATGCAACGGCGACCCTGTACACTGACACTCTGCTATGAATGGAACACCTGCTCTAACAAAAGAGGTACCTAGCCACTGGACAGGTGGCTTACCCAAAATATTTCTGTGACAGTCTTTTTCATGAAGAGTTGATAAGGTCATGGAAACAAGAGGCCCTCATTTTCTCTGAAAGACACACATAAGAATGTGGTGAATATGGAGACAAAGGACAAAAGCCTAGTTCTGTGTTTGACAGTCAGGTGGGATTCCCGTGCTGTTACATCTATTTGGGGAAAACAGCACAATACTTACAAGAATATAAACAAGCTTCCAAAGATTCTTCAGGAAAGACACTTGTGTAACTTTGTTTACCCAAAGTCGAAGCCAGATGAATATGGAACATTGTTTGTCGACGAATACCCAGGAACAAGCGCACGGGCATGAAAAGCAATTCAGGAGATCTCGGTTCACTGCTCTCCTTTCGGAATCGCTCACCTGGACTCTTCCCGGGAACCCCCTCACTCGAGTGAGCCCGCTTGGGAAATTCTTTCTACGACAGAACTGCCGATTCTTCCGGAGCCCCAAGCATTTCCCCTCTTTTCCAGAGACGCGGAGAACCCTGTGTGGACACTCACGTGTGGGGTGGTGACTGAGCACTTAAATACCGGCGCTGCCTCTTTGACCCTAATGACGCGAACTCACGTCTGCTGACGTGTTACAGGCAAACGCTTTAATGCCGCCGCCACCGTTTTGTAGCTGTCTGAGCCCTTCCAGGTTTCCTACACTTCCCCTCCGTTGAGAGAGCAAAACGAACACGCCCGCGTGTGTCTACGTGTGTGTGTCTTAACTGAACGCGATGTGTGGGCGCGCAGGTTGAGTGAATATTCTGTCCCGAAACAGCAAACAGCTGCTCTGGGGACCCAGGCTCGCTTTCAAAAAGGAAGTATCAGGAAGGAGGAAGAAAGTCGAAATCTCCAACCATCCAGTTGTCAAGTCAACATTAAAAAGAAATTCTAGGAATTCCAGAACTGAACTTGAATCTTCCTGCAGAACAACCCCCGGCTCCTGGGAGGGTGGCCATGCCTGCCCTCTGTGCCCCAGAGGGCCTCACACTCACCTCCCAAGTGGATCATGGGGCAGAGACCTATAACCTCACAGAACTCATGGAACTCTAATTGTGAGTCTCCAGAACTAGAGAGCTGGTGGAATTCTGCATTTTACAGAATAAAGGTTCATACATGCACAAGCCCATGGCTGCTAATCTCTTCTAAACCGAACATCTGCTCCACTCCCACAAATAAATACCACCTTTGAGCGAATTTTAAATTCACGAGCCAAAATGAATGTTTAAATCTAAGCAGATTACAAGAAAAAGAAGAGGCCCAGTTTTAGGCTGCCCGCAAATCCCAGAGGGAGATTTTACAGAAAACTATGGCGAAATTTTATGAGACTCAGCTATGACGTGCTTAGGAGAGGGATCTGTGCTGTGAAAGTGACTGTCTCGCCCTTCCTAGGACACCACGCGGGCTGGGAGGCACTAACATCACTTCAGGGGGAAGCGGACAGCTGCTTTGTGTTCATAGGATAAAATGTGCAGTGTGATGGAGAAAACGACGTGAAAAGGACTCATGTGAAAGAGGAGAATCACGTTCCATAAAAAGACAAGCTCTCACCACCTCCCCCAGAGAACCCCACAAACAGCATCTAAAAGGAGGGCCGCTGTGGTTCTGTCAAAGGGATGTTTCTACCTCTCCCTCCTAGGTGGCAGTGTGGCATAGAGTCCATCCCAGGGCCCACAGACTGTTCCCTGGAACAGGGATTCAAACAGCACCCCTCATGAGGACGGAGGGAAGGATGCCGGATCAGGTCTCAGAACACAGAAACAATTCTTTTATAGACAGAAGAGGTGGTACTCACGGGCTCCACG
This sequence comes from Solenodon paradoxus, assembly GCA_004363575.1. NCBI lineage: Eukaryota > Metazoa > Chordata > Mammalia > Eulipotyphla > Solenodontidae > Solenodon > Solenodon paradoxus. The sequence continues at coordinate 211,289 of RJWH01002463.1, read as the reverse complement.
TTATATGCAAACAGAGCATACTCTTTATCTGGAGAGATTTCATATCTGATGGCTCTTAATGAATCCTAAAAGAAAAAGAAAATAATGTTGAGTATCCCACGTAACTTAACTCAGAATCTTGCAATGAGAGACCTGTCTCCTGGTGGTGCTGGAAGATTTGCTAGTAAAATTAGTCTGCAGCCACCTTGCTAAGGTTTAATAAAAATGAGGGTGCCCTCCCCTTGCTGATGAATAGTACTCTGTTCACTCATGCTTTCTATACTTTGTGGCTTTTTGAAATCTCAGTAAGACAATACTATCTACTGAAATAGAAGTAAACATAGAAGCAAATAAAGATCTGCTCTCACAATACTTCCAGCCTCTAGATCTTTCGACACATTTTCCTTTGCTTGTTCTTATGCTCAGAAGCGTACATGGAGCATATGTATTATTACATGGATTTGCACTTGTAGAAGTTATTCTGCAATGGCTTCCCCATCACAGTGTGGCCGTGCCCACAGGTCAGTGTGAAGGGACCAACGACCACTTCTTTTCCTCACGTCTCCTCACAGTGCACAGGCAATTTTGCACAGATGACATCATTGAAGTGCTGAGTCCCTTCAATGTACACCACCTGCTGGCTGCGGACCCCGACCCACTGGAAAGAGGTCTCCACTGTCAGCCGGCTGTGTCCTCATCTCTAGGGGTGACAGTCCTCACAGCGCTGATTATAACCAGTCACACGGCAGTGCACACGCCTTGCACCACGGCTCCCTCATGCTGCATAGCTCAGAAAATGACTCAAAAAGCCACTGCTTTCACTTGCATCATGATCTTTACAGGCTGCACATTCTATCATGTGTATATGCTTTGCTCACTCGGTCCTCACGACGCTGCAGTCAGGTCTTGTTATTATTCCTGGCAGTTAGACTCTAGAAAGTCTGCACAAAGGCTGAATCAGCAGGGACTGAACCACCGTGTGCCTGCGGGAAAGTCAGGGTTAGGCCCCGTGAGCCTCTGGCCACAGGGTTTTGCTAAGTGCTCACGACACCCCCTTGTGAGAGGTGTGTTCCCATGGTGATGCCATATCGCTGCATCACTGATGCTGAACTCGGGACCGGCAGCCGTGTAAGTCACGGCTGAGCCAGTTCTTCTACGCTGAGTTCTGCTGGGTCCAGACAGACTCAACATCATGCTGGGAGACGGTTTCACAGGGCACACTCGCCAGCCGGCAGCACACGCACGTGGATGCGCGGCCCACACAGACCACACGAAGGCCGCGTGTTCACAGAAGGACAGCTGAAACCAGAGGGCAGAGCTGCCAGCTTACCCCCCTGCTGGGAAAGCTCTCGCTGGGCGACAGAGACATCTGGGCACTGTGCACGGCCCCAGAACACGTCCCGGAGTGCGGTCAGCCCTGGCTGCCGCCCAAGTGTGCAGAGAGAATGTGTGCTCTGCGCGGACGGTGGTGAGACCTGCGCCTATCAGAGAGGCCGTGGGCAAGCCGTGTTTTCAAGACCCCTATGTCCTCACTGGCCGTTTCCCCGCTGCTCTCTCAGGCACTCCAAGAGGGATATGGGAGTCTCCGACCAGCATTGTGGATTTGCCCATTTCTGCATTCGGTTCAACCCATGATAGCTTGTGACACTGCAGTGTCACTGCCGGTTGACACTCAGGACCCTTTGTCTTCTTCCTGCCCGCGTCCTTTACCATCATGCAACGTCTTCCTTATTTCTGACCACGTCCCTGTTCCCTAGTTCATTAGGCTTTAATACACTGCCACTCCAGCTTTACACCGCCGAGGGTCTGGGTGGTATCTCTCTTTATGTCCATTTGACTTTTACCTGCTGTTTATATTTGAAGGGGCATCATAAGTGGCTCATAGCTGGGTCTTGCCTTGTAAAACAATGAGTCTTGAAACAGCTAGAGGTAGAGTAAGGGGAAGAGTGGACACGATGACACAGAAAATCAGCTATTTTTATGACAGTCATCTTTTACCCAGGTTGTGTCAGGTTTTTGCTTGTGTCCTGCACCATAAAGCATTAAAAGGTCCCCAAAATTTTATGTGTATATATTTGTGCTTTTTTTTTTTTTTTTATGTCAGTGTTTAGACTAGGAAAAAAGGTTCAGACAGATATCTTCAATACGTTTACATTAAGATGAGCTGGACGTATTTCACCACACTTAAAGAGCTCTTTGATAAAAAGTACTAATATTCAAAACAGATAAAGAATTCATAAAACTCAACCAGAAAAACAAGCCAAGCAAAAGAAGAACTGGCTAGACATTTCTCCAAAGAAGACACGCAGATGGCCAAGATGCACATGAAAAGATATTCCTTCTCACTTGCTATTCGGGAATTACAAATGAAAACAACAATGAGATACCACCTTGCAGCTGTGAGACTGGCTGTTACACTGAAGTCTGGAGACGACACATGCTGACGAAGACATGGAGACAAGGGAACACCTTTGCACTGTTGGTGGGAGTGCAAGCTGGTGCAACCTTTAGGGAAAACAGTGTGGAGATGCCTCAAAAAACTGGGAATGGAAATACCGTATGATCCCATCATCCTACTTCTGGGCACTTAGCCCCAAAACACAAAAGCACTGATATGCAGATACATGTTCCCCCACGTTTGTTGCAGTGCTGTTCACAACAGCGAGACTGGCAGCTGCTTGAGTGTCTCTAGTCAGGACAGTGGGTAGAGAAGAGGTGGTTTACGCACAGAACGGAACACTGCGCAGCCCTAAAAAAGACAAGATACTGCCATCTGCAACAACATGGATGTGATTCGAGGAAACTGTGCTACGTGAAATAAGGAGACAAACACTGGATGACTCACTCACAGCTGCAATATAACGTAACAAAGCAAATGAACGGACAAAACAAAACCAACCCTTGGACATTAAGAGTAGGACTGAGGCACCGCGGGGGAGTGAGGGAGCAAGTGGTGGTGCCATCCAGTGGACAGTGGTAGGAGGATTTGGGGAATCGGGGGTGGGTGTGGTGTGTTGTGTTACAGTTGATGAATGAGGAACCCCATAGGGGCTCCTATTATGTAACTCAAAGTCACCTCAATAAATACTATAAATCAAAAAAAGATCAATAATTAAGCCAAGTCTCAAATTTGTCAGGTATTCTAGTTCCTTTCTTTCCAGATCCGGTGTGCACTGTCTCATAAATTATAGCCATCTGTTTGTTGTTGTTTTCCCTCAAATTCTGCTCTGTCTCCATAACTTGGTGAGCCTTGAGCTTTTCATCCTCGTGCTGAAGGAAGTTCAGCAGCAATGCTAATGCTTGTTGTTAATCAATGAAATGAAAGTCAGCAATTGCAGATTGTAGATATGAATCTTTGTTACCTGGATTGCAAATTTGTTATTTGTGTACCGATTTTGAAAAGAGAAGCTGTAGATTTGTTTAACTGTTAATTATATTCATCCATTAAGATTGTTCTTCTTCATCACAGTAGCTTTTTAAAAATATACTAATGCCTTTTAGATGTTTCTAAGGATGGAACTATAATGTCAGAAGGAGACAGAATTTTTCCTTCCCCACCCCCAGTTCCTACCACAATCACTGAATTTGCCTGCACGGCCTTTCTCGCTGTCCCAGGACACGCCAAGGACAGCGACGTGAGTTCTCCTGTCTGATCAGCGCCTACCCTGGAATAGGCTGACTGCCACTCAGAACGGCTTTCACTGCTGCTTGGCGCCCAGTAAACAGTCTTTATCCTATTTAGGCAGAGGTTTTTATTCTTATCTTACCTAGAATTTTTATTAGGAGTTGTTGATAAACTTTATCAGATGCCTTTTCAGCAGCTAGTGATGTAATCACAAGGCATTTTCTGCTGTTTTGCGGTTATAATGAATCACGTTGATTTCCTGACACTTAGATGTTGCTGTGATTACACATCACTTGTTAGAACGTTTGATTTTGAGACACGACTGAACTCTACCTGCCAGTGTTTTATTTATAATCTTCGCCTCTCTCCTCACTAGTGAGACTGGCATGGAGCTTACCTTTTCCACAGTGTGGAGCTATTGAGTAATGATCAATAGCAGATTTTAAAATAACAGTCTTCCAGCTTAAAAAATGTTAGCCTGCACGTAGGATGAACCCACACATACATCAAATTTTTGGCATATTTCTGGTGAATTATGTATTGAAAACGCCTGGTTTCAGAGACCAGGTAAGTGACGTGATGGATGGTGTGCACGTGGGGTAAATAACTGTCTAACAGAAGCAGAGAGGGAAGGCGATCGTTAGCGGGAGACCTGCACAGTGACAGAAGCTCCATGTCATCGATAACGGAAGGGAACCAAGAGTCAAAAGCACCGACTTATCCGCAGGCTGTTTTGTGCAAACAGCTCCTTGAGAAGGAAAGAAAGAACTCACTAGGCAAGACCATCCATGAAAAAACAGAAGGCAGTGCCGAAAAGATCAGGGGAGTTCAAAGCACACACTGTGCAGCTCCCAGGAAATATTTATCCAACGGATCGTCACCTCCTTTACAGTCGACAGTGAAGAAGGGAAGGTGGACCCCGTGTCCTCCTGGCGGAGCCACCTGCAGCGGGGCCCTTGATCAGTGAGACTCACGGGGTTTGGAAGCAGACACGCCTGACGCGCCCAGGACCCCTCAGCTTCATCTCCATCTGCACTGAAGCAGCCCGGCGGGCAGCTGGATGTCAGTCTCTCTCCTCCGATCCCTCATTCTGACCTAGAGCTACGTCCCTAAAGCACAGCTTTTCCTCAAAATATCCATCCTTTCCAGTTTCCTCCAGGGTGAAGACTGGACCATCGAGAAGGGCTCCTGCTGGCTTGTTCTCATGCCACTTCCTGGCCCTTTCAGCCACAGCCCTCCCGCCGTCTCCCCAACAACCTCGACCGGACAAGACTGCACTCTACTCTGCACAGGAGACAGTCATCACTCCAGGGTCCCTTGGTCAACAAGTCCATTTCCCACTATCTCCAGGCTGAAACCACCTTCCAGGGACTGTGGGCTCCCCCTGCCACCTTCTCCGCCCTTTGCACCAGTCTCTCTTCTCCCATCTTCCTGGACGCATCTGCACATGGCGCGTCCAAGGCAGAGAGTATCACACTCAAACGGTGACTTTTATATTAAGGCTGAACGCTACCTAAAAGCAAAACCGGTGTTTTTCTTCTTTAAAAAATCCTTGTAAGCACCACCGACCTGGTCTAGCCCAGGGCCTTCTCAAACAAGACATTCAGCGTCAAGTAACACAGTACAGGTGCTGCCGGGAGTCCTCCACCCGCCTAACCCCAGAGCGCGGCCACGGGGCCAGAGATTGGTGGTACTTCGTTCCTTCCCAGGTCTTTCAGAAACACAGGCATGAGTATCCTTCTCACTTTAAAAGCAGGATTACCTATGAAAATACACTTTGAATAAAAGGAAGCAAAACATACTATTGTTTTCTGTTCCACCTTTTAACAAGAGAAGCTGGAAAAGGGAGGACGAGAGAAAAGAAGGAAAAGGGGAAAAGGGACATAAAGAAAGAGGTCTTCTGAGACACAAGGGGAAAAAGACAGACTGAGGGACAAAGGCTGGACAAGGACACACACAAGATGGAACCTGGGTCCGGGGCCTCGAGGGCCCGTCTGTCTGGGATTGGTTTCCTGCTCCCCTGTCCCCAGCAGGGTCGCTATCGGTGAGGAAACGAGTCTCCAGAAATCTGGATTTCCGCTCTGGGACAAGCCCAGCGGTCCTGTGAGCTTCTCGGGCGGCCTGTGCATGTGGACAGAAATAGGACGCCTCGCTTCCTCCTCTGGTTCAGGTGTGTGTGCAGTAGCCTCAGGTGGAGAGACTTCTGGTCATGCTGCCTGCTCCTTCACAGTCACCTGCTCCTGTCACTGCCATCCCTCCTGTCAGTCTGATGTGGATTGAAGGCTTTGAAGAGGCCGGGACAGATGCCCAAGTGTCTGGGCACTGATCTCTGGTAGCCGCCCTGCCTGACACAAAGACTGTCTCTGGACAGTGTCCTCCTAGGATGGGGGGGACAGCCCCACAGGCAAAGGAGAAGCTGCAGTTCCTCTCACCCTGTCACCCGCCCTTCACTTAATTAAAGACGCCTTCACCATTCCCTGGGCCTCCACCCTCCCCCTGACAGAGCAGTGCTCTTTGTCCCTGATTCCCGAGAAGAATGGAGAAAAGAAGGGCATTTGTCTTTACTTTCAGAGTGAAGATGAGTCATCTCTCTGTGTCCCGTGAAGACACCCCAGGCCCCCTTTCCAGGCCTCAGCACAGGACAGAAGTCTCTGGTCTGCCCAGCTACCTCAGAATTTGCCGCCATGCACATTCTTCATATGTCTGTCATAAAGATGTTTTTTTCTCTTACTAATGTGTCTAATATGAACTTACGTGCTGTCCAGTCTGTGAAGAACCTCATAGAAATGGAGGCATCTTTCCCTGGCCTCCACAGCCTTATCTCATCAAACAATTACAGAAACTTTTTTCTCTTCAGACACAGCTAGCTGACAAGCATCATCACAGAGGCAGGATGACAGATAACCACTGCTGGACCCCCTTAGAGCCTGGTCCTTGTTGGGCCCCGAGATGGCTCCTTGGGACGGAGTCTGCCACCCTCAGCTGCCTGACCTCTGAAAAAGCAGATTCGTGCTTGCGCCTTGCCCTCCGCTTGGTTTGGCTTGTCGATGGCCCGAGTGAAGGGACATGAGCCGTAACAGGGGTAGTGTTGCCACCTGTCAGCACGGCAACTGAAAGCGGGCAGAATCCCGGGTCCTGGAGGGGCTTCCCACCTGGGGGAGCCGGGTGGGACCCCCTCCCTCTAAGTGAGCTGGTGCGCCAGGAAGCACCTGACAGAATTACGTGAACTGCACACACACCCCGGGAGAGCTCATGTGTGGGTGAGGGTCAGAAAACCCGTGGTCTCAAGCTCAAATCCCAGCCAAGTGCAGGCACGCGGCGGCGGCAGCTTGAGGGCCGCTGCTGGCTCTTCCAGGCTGCTAGGAGGGGCCGCACGGGGCTGGGGCCTGCGCCCCGCTGCCTGCTGCCCAAGTCCACAGCTTCTGAAGGCCGACAAGCAGCTCCACCTCCGTCCGATGCCTGCACACAGTGGGAGGGGCACACAAATGAGTGGAACAAATACTTTATCTAAATGTTCATGTGGTGATTTTAAAAAGTCATTAAAATATGGACATTGGTCATTAGCAAGTAAAGACCGAAAAAAACCAAAACAGACCCAAACATGGCCTTTGTCACTGCTCACTTTCCGTCCCCAGCCCCTCCACAGCCCTCTCACACGGTCACAGGAGGAGGTGTGGTCTCTGACACGTGAAGCCAAATCTAAAACCCGGATCACAGTTATGGGACACAAGGCCCGGGAGCAGCGGCTCTGGAAACCATCGCACTCGGGGGCACTAGGCAGAGGTCACCGCTCAGCAAGACCAACTCTCAGCTCCAGGCTTCAAGGCTCCCTTCCTGGCGTCTGCACACACAGAGGAGGCTGCGGCCGTCAGTTCAAGCGTAGTTTTGAGCTTGTACTGGTTTACTTAACGTGACATCATAAATGTTTTTCCTATTACTCTACAGCCTTCATGCCTATTACATTAAATGGTCATGTATTTCTATCTATTCATTTATATATTTATTTTATATATAGTCATGCATTATTTATTTATCTATATTTTAAAGGACAGGCGCAGGCAGGCATGAAGGTGAGCAGGCAGGCAGGCACTTTGTTTTCTTTAGTTGCTCATCTTGGTTGCTCCCCTGGACCTGAGACATGAACCCACATCCTGGGACGTGTGTGAACTGTTCTGGGAGAAGGCCCAGCCTCTACTCCGCTGGGGCGTGGCATCATATTTAATTTTGCATTTTGTATCTCATTTCTCTAGTCCCAAAAATTTTTAGTATTTTATATCTTTTTGATCATTTGCTTATAAAAATTCCCTAGAATGAGTCGAAATGCATACAAAGTTTTATTAATCTTGATGCACTGCCAAGCTGCTTTCCAAACACCTGGAACAATAAAAGGAAGCCTTGAAGAACTACACAGGTCTCTCCGCTTACAGCCAGCATGTCAGTAAAGCGGGCGTGCGCAGCGGGGCCCTCTCGGGTCGGTGCCGGGAGTGTCTGAATCTGGCACGTCCTGTCAGCGGCCTGTGAACGGGACGAGCCCCGTTTCTGCATGTGGATCTCATTGGAGACAGGAAGGCTTGATGACACGATTTCCAAAGACTATCCCAGGCTTAAATGTCTAAATCTCAAGCCAAGGCTAAACACTTCATCCTTCTGAGAATTTCCGCTTTGACTATTTTACAAGAAATGAGAAGATGGTGTGAAGCGTTGATAAAAATGACAGTCGAATTACTGCCCCTATAAACTCTGCTTCAGCGCAGCAGAGAGGATGCAGTCCGTCTAAATGCACTTCCATCGGGGTGGGCGGGGAGGACAGAGAGGAGACAGGGAGGGGAGACAGACGTCAGTATTCGACTCTACAGAGGTAAGATTCAGGAGGTTTTACAGAAAACATGCAGCCGATGTCCAGCTGGCCATGTTAACAGTGGTTTAGGGGAAAAAAAGGTGGTAATATAACAAAGACCTTTGACAATTTTTCACAAGAATCGTATAGGAGCATAAAAAATAAATACAAATTAGTTTAAAAATAAGAGCAAATTAGTTTAAAAATTAAATTTAAATTGGTTAAAAATAAAAGTAAAATACAAAATCCTTGCAATGTCAAACACGTCATTCAAGTGCAGGGCCTTCCATGAGTTCTAGACACCGACTGAGCCCCCTGCTTTAATGACCCCTGCTCTGGCGAGCAGCCCGACTCCACTGCCCTGGGGCAGGAGCTCAAAACCTAGTGTCCGACGACTCCACCTCTGTGCTGCAGACCTGCTGTGTCCTCCTGCTGAGACCCCCACCCCGGGCCCTGCGCTGGGGGCCTTCCGTCCCGTGTGCCCTGCACCCCCAGGCCCTCGGCACATTGCCGCGTTCTCTCCTGTCCGTGTGCCCGGAGCAAGAGCCAGGAGACAGCAGGGTCCCACCCCTGCCCTCTGTCAGGACACCAGCTGCAGGGAACTATCAATCCCTTACTAACTTCCGTCCTGATTTAGCCAAGAGGCAGTGAACAAGGTGGGCGAGGCATGTGCCAGCACAGGGAGTGACAAACTAACAGCAGGCTGTCTTCACCATCACCCCCTGGCCCCAAATCCATCATTAAAGATGCTGGGACTTCCTTCGCCTGGGGGTCTGCTGGTGCCTGTGGCTGGCTGTTCTCAGTCACAACCCACCAAGGCCTATCTAGGCCGGTGGCAAGGGGCAGAGGCAGTGATGAGCAATCTGTGTCATCAGCCTTCCCCTGCAGTTGGGGAGCAAACGAGTGCAGTTCCTGGCATCCGGGCAGGTCCCCGTCCATCACTGGCTGTGCAGAAAGCCCCTCCCGGGCCCTCAAGTGGCCGGGGACTGTTTAAGAGCTTCAACCTGTGGCCAGTGGGGAGGAGCAGCGGTGGACTCTGTCCCCTGGGGACTCTCCTGCATGGACCCCTCATTCTCCTACCCAAGGGGCAGCCCTGACTCCATCCCTTCTGCTGACTCCAATAAAACTTATTTTCTAAGGTTCTGTCCAACTTCTGGCTAACTCTTATATCGGGAATCATAGCACCCACGGGGTCCCGGTGAGTCCCACGGCCTGTACCGCTTACAAGGCTCTGAGAGCTGGGAAGGTGAGACCCCCCACCCCCTCACTGACCAGTGAGTTTCAAGGCGGAAGGCCCAGGCCCCCTCCCCGTGCCCACTTGCTGTCCTTTAATGTGCATTCGTGAAACGCTCACTCCAGGGTATGCACGACGTGCGCATCACAGTGCTAAGCCCCTCAGGGGAGACAAAATTCAGTCGAAGGCAGGACCCGCCTCTGGCGACTTCACAACTCAGGCCACAGCTAGGAAGGCCCTTTTGGACCTGATTCTGCTCTCTGAAGAAATGTAAACGAGTACTTCAGAAAAGTGAGAAGAAAAAAAAAGGGAGTTGGACCAGTGTTTCGAAAAATGTTTCTTAAAAATCAGTTGTTAGGTGCCATCAGATATGAAACGCTATCAAATCATAGAATCTGAAGATAGAACACTATCAGAAAATGACTATGAAAAAGAAATACCTGATACAATCACTGCAGAACACTCAGGGGAGATACCAACTCACCATGTGAAACGTGGGGGGATTCTGAAATGTTTCATGATCTGATTTCTCTCCTTGGGGTCTGGGATGATTGAATGAGAATTCTGGGTCAAAGGAAGTTGTCTGGGGTTGGGGGAAATGTCTCAGTTTAGCAAAGTCCTGCGTGTGCATACCCACCGATTATCTTAAAAGCTCCTCTGCCAGCCAGTGAGTGTGGGTATCATTCCCATCCCCGGAAGAGCCTGAGAGCTGAGAGAGAGTGAAGGAACCAGTAAGGGGCTGCTCCCAGGGGGCTGGGGGAAGAGAATGCGGTCAAGGCTGTAGGGAATATTTTAAATTCCAGAGCGCGCAGTTTCCTTCCCACTCCTGCCCACTCTAGGTTGCTTTATAAGGCAACAGCTGGCCTGACATAGTCTGCCCAACATCTGAACCAGCTCACAGCTTCTGGGTTTCACATAAGAAGGGACCACTTGGCTGTCATCTGAGGGGCAGAAGAGCCGAGAGCCCAAGACCCTGAGGTCCACCTCCTGGGTCCCGCCCCTCTGGCCGGCTCTCCATCTGGCTGTCCAGGACCCTGCAACCCCAGGCCTGGGGCACCTGCTTGGTATCTGCACGTGAAAACCAGAGACAGATACCCTGTGGCCATGTTGGTAGCTGACTTCAGCATTTAACTTCCCAAATCAACATGAGAGCAGGTGGATGTGGAGGATGGAGAGCCTGGCAGTAGGGAACCACAAAGGGGCAGGGGATTCCTTTTGGGCAGAGGCGTTAAGAAAACTGAGAATCTCTTGGCTGTCCCTCTTCCTGTCTCACCTGGAACAACCTGCGGGATGGCCTGGCCTCTGATGTTAAAAGCACTCCCTTTTTATCAATAGCCCTGAATCTCATAGCAATTGGGGCAGCTTTCCCAGCCCAGGAGACTCTAGCTCCTGATTCTGCTTTCTTTCTCCTCCAATTTCTCTAATAAACTTAGAAATCTGCACTTTAACGCTCAAGAATTCTTTCTTGAACCGTTTGGCGCCGACCTGAGCCCCCATCAGCTGGAGCGCACTGGAGACCCCGCTCTGGGCTGGAGGAGAGACCTCCATCTCCGACTGGGAGATGGAGCAGCAAAGCCAGGTTTGCAGTCGCTTTGTCGGCCTGAAGGCTGGAGCCTCCACGTCTAGCTTGTGACGTGGGCCCTCAGCGATGTCTCCTTCTTCTGAGGTCTGGGTGCTGGGGCACCAGCAGGTAACTTGGGGCACGAACACACGGGCACGATCACGACTCTCTCCGTCAGGCTGCACACAACTGTGCTCACTCATGTTTGTAACACGAGAGACTCGAAGGCATTTAAGGAGAACAAGTGCCCTGTGTGGACTTAAAGTGCCAGTTTTCGAGTCTTTACTGTTTTCTTTTCCAAAGGCAGCTCTGAAGTCTCCTTATGACCCGGCTGAAAGCACTTCAGTTAAAACAGCTGCCCTGACAGCAGCTGTGCTCAAGGAGCCCGGGCAGGTATGTCATTACCTGCGGAGGCTGCGCCCGAGCCGAGTCCGCCACTGATACTGGCGCACCGTTTCCGTTTCTGCAGCTGCGCTAGGCAGTGGGCTGGTCAGACTTTCTTTGGGGAGTAATTCGGCCAATGATGACGTTTAATGCAAACCCGCAGGCACAGCCTTTCCTTCGAGGGTGCTTTCAAGCATGCACTCGTTATCCTGGGTAATGGCGCCCTTATGGGACCTTCTACGCTCCAACATAGCACACGATGCTATAAAGAGCAGGGTCCACTTCCCACTCAACCTTGGTCCACTTTCTTTTTCAGAGAAAAAGGAATTTTTAAAGCAAGTTCAGTATCCTGAGGGGGGACAGAAAGCAGACCAACATGTCTATGGATGCAGGGATGAAACTCCAGGGCACCTCTTGTCCCTGAAACTGTCCCAGTACCCAGGAGTGATGGGCCCTGAGGAGCCCGCTCTAACTCTAACTGCGGAGGGTCCTCAGCAGAAGGCCAGGGGGCTGATTGTGTCTGCATCCCCCTCTAAGGCCTGGTTCTAGAACCCACTCTCCTGCACACCAGAGGTGCTGCTGATGGGGGTGACTGGACTCACAGCTCGTGTCCTCTTTCATAGATTTCGTCTTAGATTCTCCTGTGCTTTCCCGCTGTGTTGGGTCAGAAAGCGACCCACTCCCTGAAGCTGGAGATGAACTCCTAGTAATGAACAGGAGCGTGACAGGGAGTCTCCAGATTTGAGCGAGTACAGGAGAAGGGGGAACCAGAGCCAGAAGCAACAGATGAGCGTGACTGACGGAACCCCACGAGCAGCACAGAGCATAGTGGCGCCCGCCCGGTTAACACACCAATGGCCAGGACGCCAGTGCAGTTAAGTTTTAAGGGCAGGTAAGCCACTAGCTCTAAGTCTACGTGCCCAGTGCAAGGCTACTGAAAGGAAATCAGTCATAGCAGAGGTGAGATGAAACCCTCCAATCAATCAAGGAGACACCAGGGCCAGTGAGAAAATCTGTCCCTCTCAGACAGCTTAATGACACAGCTGGGGATGATCCCTCAAGCTGCTGGGTCCCTTAAAAGCGAGGTCCCCGCCCTAGCGGGGTCACCTCCTGCCTGGACCGCTCACTTTCTTTGGGAGTGTCTCTTCCTCTCTTTATAAATAAAGCCCTTTCTCTTCACCCCTGTGCTTTAACCACCCTTCCTTCTTACACCCCATCTGGGTCGTGCTCTGGCGTTGGGGGCAGAGAGTAGAGCAAGGACGAAGTAGGAGCTACAGAACATGAGGACACCAGGCCCGGAGCACCTGGCGAAGGCCACCGTGGGACAGCACTGGGCAGTGCTCCTCTAACTGTTCACTCCCCAACACAAGACGGACACAGTTATGTAGTTAGAGAACAAAAGGCTGTATAAGCAATCCCACGTAACTACAAACTTCTTGCGCCAGCTGCTTGTAGCAATGCTGTGTAATGAACTCAATAAACAGGAGGAGGGCAGGGTATTCTGGGCCCTCAGCCCATGAGACTGTTGGCCCTCTGACCCCAGCTTTCTATCCTCTCAGTCTCTCTGAGTTTCTCGACCTCCGGCGCACCCAGCGCCTCGCCCCTGCTCCAGGAGCAGCCGTGGCACTCCGGGAAAATCTTCTTTCTAGAGACACCAGCTCCCAGGACAGCCGAGGAGACAGGTAAGCACGCGTGCTCATGTGGCATCAAACATGTTGGGAAAAATCAGCTAATTCTCTTTAAAGTGAATCTTGGTATACAGCCTAAGTCCATACTTTTAATAAATGTCGTTAGCTCACCATGAACGCCAATCTCAGCGTCATTTAAATCTCTGGGGGAAACAGGCTTTCCCGGATTGTGCAGCAGTAACATCCACAGCAGCCCGGCTCCTGTGTCCAAGCGTAAATATCGCTTAACGTCATTAGAGCAGGCAGTCAGGGCCTCAGTGAATATCCCCCAGGCACGCAGAGGGCAGCTCACTTGCTGTTGTTTTTCAGCAAGGCAGCGCAGGCCCTCTCGCAGCGCCCCCGCCTTTCTGAGATGGCTCTGCAAGTGTGACAATCCAGCGCGCCGAATGGAGCAGTGGTTAGGTCGGTCACCTCTGAAGGACACTGGCCATATATCCCTGGATTCCAGTCCCGGGGAAACAGATCAGTGTGAACAACTACGTGGAAATACAATAAAAACGCTTCTTTCTCCTCTATTTCTGCCTGCACTTTCCTTGAAAACAAAAGACGTGGAAAGTCGCAGGACTTTCTCTTTCAAGCACATACGACCTGCAGAGACGTGCTCCGGCCCTGACAGGAGCCTGCTTCCATCTCATTCGATGCGTGTGGCTTCCAGCCCACGCTCTCGTCACTGTTTATTGCTTCTCCTAGCCTAACGTCAAGGGTGAGGCCTGACGTCGTTTTCTGCTGTACTGATGTGCAGGAGGGAAGGCTGGTGCGACCCTGGTCATTAAAGAGGGTACTTACAATTTTTTTGCCTTCTATTAACACTGTGGAGACATTTGTTTCAATGTTCTGTAGAATCACATTTCCTTTCTGTTCTCTGTAGATGAATTCTTTATCTACAAGAGAGGAAGTGACAAAGAAACATGAAATGTCAAGATACGCAGCAAGCCTTCCACAGACACGCGTGGAAAAAAACTGACCAGTTTGGGAAAAATACGTGTGGATGAAGTCTGATGAAATGCAGTCGGCGCCTCTGGACAGAACCACAGGTGAAGCGTCTCTAAATCTCAACACTTACTCCGCACACGGATATAACGAGCACCAGCGTGTATACCCAGGACATCTTCAGAACATTCTAGAACTTCTGGACATTCAGAGCAGGTTTAGAAACTATGTCCATAAGGGGAAGCAGGGAAGAGACCAGTGTGCTGTATCTGAAACTCCGGAGAAGACTGTCTAAGTGCACTCACGCACATCCCCACACCCAGACCCGCGGGGTTGTTTTCCCGTGTGTACAAGCTTCCCGGGCAATTTCCGGAGTCACTGCAGTGGGGCCACGGTGTGTCTTTGAGTCTACACACCAGATTCCTGGTATCATCAACCCGACTTCAAGTATCCCCTTAGGAAATTAATAAAACACTTACAGCGAAGAAAGCACGTGCACGTAGGCACGCGTGACCGTGAGGGTGACGGTGTGTGTGCATAGTGAGAACCGAAGGGTTCGCGTGCTGAAAGGTGAGACGGTTGGTGCACAGGTGGGGCACATGACGGGGAAGGAGGAGTAAGACCACCAGCGTGAAGGTGGCGGCGCTGTGTGATGATGAGTGCATTGTCTCCTATCATCAGCTGATGAGTGAAAATGCGGTGGGTGCGGGGTACCCCCGGTGGAGCAGTGGTTGGGTCCATCGCCTCCGAAGGCCACATACCCCTGCGCTCAAGTTCTGGAATGGGGGGAGGGAACAACCAGTGTGAACAACAAAACAAATGAAAATGTTTCTTTCTTCTTTTCCTCCTCTCTTCTGCCTGCCTGCCTGCCTACTTTCATTCCTGCCTCACCTTTCCTTTAAAAAAAGAAACAAACAAACAAAAAAAACCCAAAAACAAAAGAAAACACTGTATTGCGTGACCGCACAGGGTATTACCATTTATATTCCTCCTTTGTGCCACTTCATGCAGCTACATTATTTTCTTTTTTGTTGCTTTCTTCTGATTGCTTGGGCTTTAATTTTCTTTTCTTTTCTGAGTTTGGTTAAGGTAGAAGCTTCGATTTGGGGCTGAGTTTTTCATCTTTTCCAAGAAAACTATTCAAAGCAAGAATCTCCCTTGGAGGGTGCTGGTGGCCATACCACACAAATTTCAGTGCGTTGAATTACATTATCATCCCATTCAACTTATTCTAACGTTCCCTGCAATGCTGCATGGACCAATGATTATTTAGAGACACTTTGCTTCATTTTCAATATGCAAAGTTATTCTGATTCTCGTGTTTTTATAGATTTTTTTAGTT
The DNA here is from genome assembly GCA_004363575.1 of Solenodon paradoxus. NCBI lineage: Eukaryota > Metazoa > Chordata > Mammalia > Eulipotyphla > Solenodontidae > Solenodon > Solenodon paradoxus. The sequence continues at coordinate 195,709 of RJWH01002463.1, read as the reverse complement.
TAAATTCTCTGAACCGAAGATTATTCTGTACATGATTTCGGTCTTTTTAGACTCCTTAAGACATTTTTATGGCCCATAATATACTCTAGCCTGGTAATGTGTTAGATTTACCTTTAATAAACTACTGATATGACTGGGTTTGGGTTATCATTTGTTTGACTTGTTTTCTAAATTTCTGTGTCATTTCATTTTATACATTTAGATTTTTAATTTCCATATGTTTAGTTGTCATTATTTCCACATGTTTAGTGGTTATTCTATGGATTTTAATAAATACTTTTAACTTTCACAAAAAGCTAATAAATGCAGTTATCAGTCCAGTCTTCAGGGGCTTATCCAGATCTATGCCGTCACCGTCATTATGTGCTGTATCAACATGATTTATATATTGCACATGGCAATTTTAGTTTTTCACATTACATGTTTTTTTTTAAACAAAGAAGAAAAGGCACAGAAAAAATTAACTTTTACATGCACCCACTCTTTGCCATTTCTGAAACTTTTTAGTCTTTATCAAGGATCTGATTTTCTACCAGCTAACATGTTCTGCTTCTTGGAGAAATTCCTTTAGGTCTTCAGGTGGTGTGGGACTGTAGGAAGCCAGTTCTTTTAACTTGGTTTTATCTAAAAATGTCTTTTCTTAATCTTCATTCCTGAAGGATATATATTCTCTTAATAGAGATTTGTATGTCAATAGTCCCCACTCCCTCTGTTTAAATTTTTTAAAATTTGGTTCCACTGTATACTGGTTGCCATGGTTTCTAATGAGAAGCCAGTCATTAATAAACTTGCTACTTCTCTGCAAGTTATTCCCATTATTTTTCTTTTGCTGCCTTCAAGATTTATTTGTTGCCCTTGATTTTCAGCAGTTTGACTGTGGTATACTTTAAATTGACCTTTGTGTGTGTGTGTTTGTTTTGCTGAGCATCTTGGATTTGTAACATTGTATCTTTCATCACCTCTTCAGCCATTCATTTCCCAAATATTTTTCTGCCCCTTTATCTACCTCTTCTCACCCTGGCATTCCAGTTGTACATGTATCAGACAGTTTGATATTATCTAACATCTCTGATGCTTTGTTGATTTAAATGTTTTTCTCTCTGTCTACCTTGAGTAGTTCTTATTGATCTACCATTAAAGTCATTTGTCTTTCCTTTGTCATGATTATTTGATAAGTTCATCCAGTTAATTTTTTTAACTTCAGCATTTGTATTCTTCTGTTTAGCAACTTCCATTTGGTTCTTTTTATTGTTTCTATTTTTCTTTACTATTTCCCATTTCTCTCCTCAAATTTTCCTTTACTGATAACATGCCTATATTCATTCCTTGAGCACAAGTATAATAGCTATTTTTAAATCCTTGTCAATCAGTTCCAAAATGTGTTTCATTAATTTTATTTCCTGTTGTGTGTGCAGTGTTGTTTACACCTGAGGTGATTTTGCATTATTCCTACATAATATAGATATTGATTTCTGGACATTTTTGGTTTTGTGATTATTCTCCCACAAAATTTTTTTCTTCATTATAGAGTATTTCTTTCTTGGGTTTGGACTGCCACTGTGGTTATTTGGGCACAGCTTCCCTCTCAATTTAGGTATTTTATCTTCAGCAAATCAGCTCTGATCTTCTATATAAACGTGTGATTCCTGGGCCAGTAGGAGGTGTTGGGAAGAGTGACTGAGATGCTGTCTCTGGATAATTTCCTCTAGGACCCCCATTTTCCTTGGCATTCCTATTTTCCTGTCTTTTTTTCTGGCTCCCCAGGGCAGAGAGACTAAGTCTGCTGCTGCTGTCCTGGTGTATGCAGAGTGATTAGCACCGGCCACAGCCCTGTCCCGTCTCACCTCCTCCCCTTGCAAGAGGCTCTAAGCCTCCTCTGGTCTTCCGCTCACACTGCAGTCTCTGCAGGGACCTGCTTGGTTTTTGTTGGTTTGTTTTTATATGCTAATGCTGTTTACAGATGTTTTCTGTAGGAGCTGGGATTCGGCTAGCATTCCAGTTTATCATGCTGAGAATCAGAAGTTTTCAGTTACATTTTTAATCTCTGCGCTCTCTCTCTCTATCCCATCTTCATTTACAATGTCTTCCTCTTTTCTCTATAGAGTCATTGACATTTACACAAGAAAAATGACCTACTTGATTTGGTCTTTGCAAATGGAAGACTTTTGGCTTTGGTAATTCTGTCTTTACTTTCAGTGCTACTGACTGCTGTTTTATTTTACCTGATTACCCCTTTTAGGGTGGACACTTCACTTATTGATTTCAGCGGTTCTTTTCTAATCTACTCACACCTCGCACTATCGCCTCTTTAACTGTTCTTCATCTGAGCCCAGTTTTAATAGTGTTTTCTGTACTGATTAGTTCTATGCATTTTTTGCTTCTACCAGATATCCTCTTCCATATATGGGCTTAGAATTCTTAATTTGTACATGATTAGAAATACTCTTCTCCCTTTTTGTTGCTGGTTTGTGTTTTGCCTACACTGTGGTCAGAAAAGCTGTACTGTTAACCCTTAACAGTGTGGGGGCCGGTGTGGGTGTGTGTTCTCTAACTGTTCGCTGCAAAGACTCTGATTGACAAAGTTTGTGACTTTTTTGTTAAGTTAATGCAAATTTAGAATTCTCGTGGTGATTTGCGACTGTTTTCTAAAGGAAAGTTTCAGGCAGGAATGAAGGCCAGTGAGCAGCAGGCAGGAAGCATTCTGTTTATTTTATCTAGTTGTTCACACTGCTTGTTCCCCGATCTGGGGATGTGAACCCAGGTCCTTGGGATGTGTGTGGGTTGCACTGGCTGAAGGTGTCTGATTAAACTGCTACTCCACCAGGACACATCCCTAACAATGTTTTTCAAGCATGATACTTGATTGCAGAACAGGTAAAACAGCTCCTATGAGACTCTAGGAGACAATACATGTAATTTAAGTCATGTGTGTGGGCATGCCCAGCGGGCCATCCTCATGTCAGACGCTCTGTTCTCTGCTGGAGGGCTGGTGTGGCCTTCACTCTCTGTCCCTCCTCATCAGGTCTCTCCCTCTCCTACTTACCCCTCCCCTCGAAAGCTTCTGGCAGCATTACCTTGGCATCACTGCAGCGCCCCCGCTGGGTCTGCGGCTTGAGCTCACGGGCCACCCCAGCCGCCTCCCACGCCCTCTCTTATCTGCACATAGGGCAGATCTTTTCTTCTGACACGCTTATTTTTTTCTGGCTCCCTTTGAGAGAAACTACTTTGACTAAACTGCTTAGCCTGACACTCCAGGTTCTTCCTTCTCCTTCCTGAGTTTCTCTGGCCATTTAAATTCTCTGCCTTCCTCCAGGATGCCCTGAACACTGCCCCTCTCTGCTTGCTGGTGTCACCGCCTTGTCCTCAGCGCTTCCTCTTGCCCCTGCCAGGTGGCACGCGGGCTCAGCAGAAAGCCAGACCTTCGGAGGGTGAGTGTGCTGTGCCGGGCAGAGTCCCCTCCGCCTCGGCCACATGCCGTCCCTTGGCTGTATGCTCCCACTGCCTGAGATACCGGCTCTCCTCCGGTCTCCCTGGAGAACAGGGTGCTCGGGGAAGGGGCGATCTGACCATCCTCTCTTGGATGCCCAGGCTAACAGGGGATGTGAAATCAGGTGCTGAAATTAAGTTGAACTCCCCACATGGATATGACACCGTCTGGTTCGTCAGCTCTCCATCCTGCAGGGAAACAGCTCAGCCCAGGTCAGCCGGGCAAGGCTGGCGGGAGGAAATGCTGAGCTGCGCCTTCAGCGCCTCCTCCTGAGACTGTCCCCCCGCGACACTGCACAGCACACTGAATGCAGGCCGGGAGGAACCCCTACACTGCCAGAGTCTCGCAGGACGGTGTCTGCAGGGAAATCTGCACACCGCCACCCGCAGTGAGTTGCTTCTCAAATGCCAACTACCCAGCACACTGCATGGCAGCTTATCAACGTAATGGCTCTGTGTACTTGAGTAATCCTCGAAGCTAAGAAAAGTAAAGAAACAGAAATGGCCTTGGTAGCTACCACAAGGAAGCTGATTACTTTTCATCTCATGTATTTCCCCAAACTGTGATGTAAAAATATGCAGCAATGAAACAAATGATCTTTTTCAGTCTTCAAAAAGAAGATAACGTTTCAGTGGTTGACTGAATATCCTGCATCAGCTGACTAGACACGTGTTGTTTACTTTTCTTTGATAATAACAGTTTTTTCGAAAGCTTTCAAAGGACTCACCCATGATGACAAATATGTAAAATGATTTTTTTTATGGTACAATGGGTTTCTTAACAACTGAGCCCGTTTAGTTCTCACTGCCAAGTCTAATTTGTATGTGCTGGTTGGTTTTGAAGAGTGTATTAATTAATCCCTGATTATATGCAGATATCACAATGAATCGCTGCACAGGAGTAGATTTTTAATTTCTGAAACAAGAGTGCACATAATAAGTGGAGTAAATTTAATTTTTCCCATGATTATCACTTTTCATTTAAGTAACTACTCATTGCAACCATGTTAGATCCCATTTATTGTTATCTTATCTACTCAGAAATAATTTATTGTATTGCTGTATTTTCCAGGAACACACGGGATTCCACATTATTTCCTAAAACAGCCAACATCCGTATGATAGTCATGAAATGTAAACACAGATCTGTAATCCCGAACACACCACCAGAGCCCAGAAATACCATTTCCCCTCAAAAGAAATCAGCCTCCGCCTGCGCATAGATGGTTCCAGGTCTGGGCAGCGACTATATCAGAGAAATTAAGGGTCTGTTCCGACCAGGTCAAAATGACTCAGAAGCCAACTCTGAGAGTCCTGCTGGCCGAGGACACATCCTGGGAGCACTGACAAGAAAGACACAGCAGGTGGACTGACTCCAAGTGCATGAACTTCCAATGGTACCTTGAGAAGAAACCACGAGGCCAGTGGATCGCCCTTGAAGGCTACTTAAAAAAGAACGTATTATTTAAAAGTTGGTAAAGACAGAAAGTCTCCTTTCTTTCCTACATAAGCTCTGTCTTCGGGCAACCATGCTACAGACGAGCAGAAGCTTCATCTTATTGGCGCCTCCCGTTCAGCCAGCAGGGCCGCTGGCGCCACAGAATGGAGGACAAGCAGCTTACTGCCTCCTCAAGGAAGAATCCGACACTATCAGTGAAGAAGTGCTACCAGACACCCCACGAAACAAGCCCAAATCCGTATCCGATCAAGGTTAGACCCAACTAGATTTCCCCAGAATTCTAGAAAACAGAGAGTATTTTAAAACAATACTGTAAGGACACAGGTGTGTCCCTTAGTCACCCCTTAGCCACTCATCAGCCTTAGGGTCCCCAGCCGTGGACTGAGCGGACATGTGGACCACTGCTGAGTTGTCCCACGAGGAAACAAAGGTGGGGTTCAGAAGCGTCTCCACCACAACAGCCTGGCCCGGGAAAGACATCCTGGATGAGAGGAGCTGCTCTCCATTCACAGACGCTGCAGAGATATTAGCAGCTACTACTGGGATCCTTAGTTTGATGCGAACGGAGAGGGGAAAGCCACAGAAGCTATCTGAGAGCAAGTGAGGCGACTCGAAGGTGGCCTGGGAGCTCAAAGACACAGGGAGCAGCTCACTCCTGTTAGCGGTGGTCACGCGGCTGTGGGGGTGGGGAGGGTACGCTTTTGGAGAAGCATGTCTTCTCTTCGTACTGATGAAGGATGATGAGAGTGTCATCTATTTTTAAATATTTTCAGGAAGAAATTTAAAAGAGGACTCCCAAAAGGCAAACGTGTTGAGATTACTTGGTGGTTAGGACTATGTCTGCTGTACCCTCCTTTCTACTTTTCATAAAAGGAAGCAGAATATGAAACAAGAGGCCTCTGATTTCTGGGCACAAACGGTCAGGGGGGATGGACGCAGACCAGGAGCCCCTCGGGAGCACCGGGTCTGAGGGACACCCTGGGGAAGCCTGAGATGCCCCTCCGGGGATAAACAGGGGAGGAGGCCCAGGTGGGTTTGGAGGGGTCCTTGAGGAAGAATTCACAATGACAAACAGAAAGGGGCCCTCAGGCAGAAAGCTGGCCGCCTAGGGCAGGGCAGCAGGACACAGCAGGGGTGCTCCTACCTCACCTGACTCCAAAGATGGGGTTCGCCCCTGAGCCGCCAGCAGACGCTCCAGTTTAATGTGAATTTAGGTGAAATGGAGACAAAGTGCTCCAAAAATTGTTTTCAGACTGAATTTTCTCTTTCCTACTTTCCATCACAAAATTGTCAGGCGCAGGCAGAGTTGGCCCAGAATTTCTAAGTGGTCTCTAGCTCTCCAGGCAAATTTTCTCGGTGACAGTCCTTGAGTGCTAACTGCGGGCCGGCCAGCACTCAGCCAGGACAGTGCAGGGGACACTGGCAGGTCCCCAGAGCTGGGTTCCCAGCGTCTCCCACTTCTCAGAGAAAGGAAGGTACGACGGCTGCTGAAGGCTCTGGACTCACACCTGTGACAGGAAGTTTACATATGTGGGGGGCTGGTCCGGGGGTCAGCTGTCTCGTTTACTGCAGGAGCCGAGGATGAGAACGCATTTAGAAGGGTGGCGTGTGGCGCTTTCCTTCTCCCCTGCAGAGGCAGCAGGGGGCTGTGGTTAAGTCTGGGGGTGTCAGGGGCATTGCTGAAAGATGTAAATCCTTGGAACCAGGAGCTGGGTGGTCTGAGCTGACATGGGGTGCGCGGGGTGACGGGAGGTGGCGGGCTGTTCAATTCCGTGGGCTTCAAATCACCACGAAATGTCTCCATACCATCCATTTCACAGCGAGGGGGATCACATGGAGCCACACGGTCAGACGAGTACCACCGCGGCTTCAGACTTAGAAGGAGCTACTTACTCCTCAAAGATGACTTTGTGGTTTGAAATTTCACTTGGTGTGAATTGGATGGCCCCATTTTATTCTTATTAAGGGTTACCCAATAGCTTTTAAAATCTTTTAGATTTTCATTCTTCTTATGGAGAACAATACCTGCCTCCACAGAGTCATGGTTAGACTTTTAAACAGTGTATTATACCAAAGCCCCCTAAAGTAAAATAACCAAGCACTTTCTGTGTTTCACATTGTCAATCATATGCGTATGTGGGTAAGGATAAAAACCCAATTATTGGTAGAATTATGACTTGCTTGTTGCAATTTGTTTTTTCCCCTGACTTTGTCATCAAATAAAATATAAAGGCAAGGAGGCTTTCAAATAAAAAGGGTTTTGGTAGGCAGAGACAGAAATCAGGAAAAGATCTTTGGCTAACCACATTTTAAAGAGCATTTATGACTAGTGTAACAAAACTAAGACTCTGTGAAGGGCCTTTAAAGTGATTAGAATGTAATGGTCTGCTCGCTTAGAACAAATCAATGTCATTATCAAAGTGTCAGGCATTTCAAAAGATGGTGAAATGGGAGACCAAGACGCATGGGTATCTTTTCGGTAACTATTAAGCGTGGCTAGGGCCCATCTGGATGGTGTGATGTTTGTGGAGACCTCTCCTGGCAGTCTCTGTAATTTGGAGAAGACTAATGGACAGTAGTGACTGCATTCTTGCCAGGATACTGGGACGCATGTGCATTTCTTCAGCTGGACGTGCCGCTGACCCGTGGGTCCCATGTGGATAAGTCAGCTTTGTAGCAAATTCATTTCCACATTGCTAATTTCCTACATATGTGTCTGTCCTTTATCTTCCTCTTTAGATTTTACTGTAGATCCTTTCTCCTTAACTCATAAGCTAAGCAAAATCTTTGAAGTATTTCTTCTATGTTACAGGTTTCCCCTGCTATCTGAAAGTATAACATTTCTATTCGGGATCATTTTTGGGGTCTGGAAGTACTATTCACATTAATTTACATGTACATGTTTTTCAGCATTCACAGACCACAAAATAACCTACCAAATCATACCAAAGACAAACGTTCTACTTTCAGAGAGCAGGGGGAGACCTAAAATATAAAATCATGAGTCTCAGAATTTTTACTTTAAAAAATTCTTCAATAAAAATGTAACATGGGCAAGAATATGTGGACAGTTTTACAGCTGGTCTGTATATAAAGACACTAACCCATTTGAAAAGTGACTTTATCTACCTACCAGTTTGTTTACATATAAATCAACTTACAGATCTAAACATACTGTGGTGTTTTGTTCTGCTATTTTTTTTTTTAGAATAGCAACTTTTATCACAATCAGCTATTTTTCAAAAAGTCTAGAATTATCAGTGGATTCTGAGGTTCACTGATCAGTGGATGTTGCTTCTATCATTCCAATGCCCGAGGTTATTAGCGAATCAGCATTCACCTCTCCAATTCTCCGGATTATTGTTTTAAGCAAAATGCTCTCATCATCAGGATGGTCTGGCTGTCGTTATTTTCCAGGGCAAGTACGGAAGACATACACATTATAACCCAACTGTCGGCAGGCATTATATTAAGGCAGCCGACCCCACAGAAAGCACACTCGGATTTAATGTCAACATCATCCACCTTAAATGATTTCTACGGAGCAAATCAGCAAATAAAGGCACCCAGAGGTCTGAGTGAAATGACCTCCTTCCCTGATCTTTGTTTCTGTGAGGAAATCACTTCTATTGACAAGGACTAATGAATGAGTCCCTCAAGAAAGTCGGTGGAGAGAACCGGGGGCCGGAGACAGATCGCTGGCATAGGCTTTGTCTAAGAGCCTGGAAGCCAGCTTCTGTTTCAGGCTGTGCGGCACCCTGGCAGAGCCAGGCGTATGCGGTGGCGCCTACCACACACGGTCTCTGAAGGGACAGAGGCCACCATTCCCTCGTTTCCACCCCTGCCAGCAGGACACCCCGCGATGGCTGGGGCCAGGCCAGCGCAGCCGCTCCGTCTGTCTCCTCTTGGGGACGTAAAAGCTAAATAGAGCAGAGGCTTCTGCGAGAGACAGACGCGTTTGACAGAGATATTTCTTTTTTGTTTAAATCAGTGTTATCGTCACTCTTTGGGGGCTTGGAGATGAAAGTCATCCTGAGCAGGAGGCGGCGCCTGCTCTGAGCCCACCTGGATTCGGGTCGAGACGGGTTACTTCTCCCGAGTCGGGTGCTTTGATCTCGCAGTCTTCCCCTGTCACGAATGAAACCCTTTCTCTTCTGAGAGGGGAGCAGTGCTGGCTGAGACCAGAGGAGTTGGTTGTCTTCCTCTCAACCGCATGCCATTATTTTATTCATAAAGGAAAGAAGAGTGCGGACCGTGGTGGGATCTGTGAGAACACGTGCTTCCGTTCAGCTCTTGTCCTTCTGAAGTAAAACAAACAAAAAGACCTGAATCCACACAGCGGGGAGGCAGGTGTCTTACAGAGAAGGAAGGAATCATTTCACGAATCTATTCTGTCTTCCTGGGGTGGACAGCAGAGACGGGCATGACTCAGGGTTGCTTCCCCACCAGAAGCAGCAGGCAGTTTCCTGAGACGGAATCCTCGCGCCCTCAGCCCTGCTCATCTGGGCACCACGCCTCCCAGTGTCTGCTGATACAAAGTGGGAGTTTCAGAGGAGATCTGGCCCGTGTGACCAGTCTGAGCTGTCACGTCAGCCCGCTCCCTGTGGCGTCGGCGCCTGGCTCGGCTGCTGAGGTAGGATGTGCTGCCCGAAGGCCCTGGCTCCAGGGGCCGCCGTGCGGAAGAGGGGCAGCCAGCCCCCACGGCCTCCCACCTGCCCAGGCGGCTCCAGGTGGGCCACCTCGGAAGTTAACAGCTGGCATCCTGATTCTGGCTCCACCTCCGTGGAAGGCCCCTGGCTCTGACCAGGCCCTCCCTGTGGCTCTGCCTCTGGAGGCTGTGCTGGATCGTTTCTCAGAAACCTCAGGTCAGTGAGGACCCACACAGTCCTGTGAAAGCCACAGTGTTGGCTGTGACTCTACACTGTGTGCGCGGGGCACCATCATTGATCACTGACATCCCCTCGAGATGATCGGCCAGGAAGCTCTCAGTGAAGGGAGACCCCATCTCTGAAGAACGAGAGGATCCCCACCTTCACTCCTACCTGGCTAACTGGGACAGGTCACCTGCCCTGTCTGTGCCTCCACAGTCCAACATCAGATGAAAGTGGGGACACAGTGCTGCCCACTCGAAGTGATGTTAGAACACTGTCGTTTCCACTGTAAGCACTCCTGAGCGGTGACAATGACACACTGCTTGAGAGCCACCAGTACACGGTTGCTGAAGGCCCTGTAGGACGCACAGGACTTCGCAGCGATGCTTCGCCCGTGGGGCCTGACGAAACGGTTACAGAAGAGCAGGGAAGGCTGAGCCCTGCTACTGCAGATGCTCCGACAGCAACGGTGTGATCTCACAGTTGCTCCAGGCCACGTGACAGTGCTGGGGCATGCTTGAAATCCTCCCGGGACACTGCCGGAGCTGCGCGCACGGGTTCGCTCCCAAATGCAGAGCAGTTTGGCTGCTGTTTGCAGCAGAATGAATGAGGTTTCCATGGCAGAAACTGATTTTCATTTTCAGCCAAAGTTCTTACAGTGACATGTCGTGACTTAATTTAATGACTATAGTTGTCACTCGGATGTACTTGAAATCAGACGACGACCAAACTCGGGCGGTGGGAACTGCGAATCTGACATGGATGGTCCATGAATGGAGACTGATTAAAAAGAACAAGGGGACGCTCTCCAAGGAGAGCGCATCGATCCGCACTGCCCCCGAACACTCAGACAGCAAGGCATGCTCATCTGGACGCTGCGATGTCCCAGCCATCCACACACATCGATGGGCTGGGCAGCATTCCCTCCAGTGCAGACGTGGCGTTTCTGAGGGGCCAGTGTTCATCTGAATGGCACACATCTCCATCAAAGGCAGCGCAGCAGTCTTCACTCAGCAATGAGTCCTGTCCTCTCTGCTGAGGGATGTTCAGTTCGACTGAAGGCGACCGGGGCAGGGACACAGGACGTGCGGCCGCGTATCGATCGGAGCTGCCTTCTGGAACAGCACAGGTGCGGGCTGAGCGGTGAGGACAGCGCCACGTGCTGGGGGACACCTGATTGCTCTATTAGGGAATGGATTTTGTCAGTGCCCAGGTTCCACCGCTTTCCCTTGTCCGGCATTAGTCTGTCTCTCTCCCTCTGCTGGAGCCACACGAGCCTTCCATCTTGGGTCAATAACACCAAGGAGGGACCCTCCCGCACTCGGGCACTGCTGGGAGCTGAGGGAAGTGTGACGGCCACATTGCACTGGACACTTCTGCCAGCCTGCCAGCCCATCCCGCAGTTCACTTTCTTTCCAAGACGCCTAACTCCCATGTCACTGCCCTTTGAAAGGAGAGGCCATTACGATGCATGTCGATGTTTTCCCATAGCAAAGCTCATACAGAATCTCTCAAAAAAAAAAAAGAAAACACTTTAAACGGTGATAAAGAAAAGATGGCAGCAGGTGGGCAGAGCTGGAAGTCAGGGGGCGTTCTGGTGCCGGGGAGGAACCAGAGACTTCTCACGACAACAACAAAAGTAGGTAAATTGCTAAAAGAAACTGGACCAGAGACATCTGAGTGCCGGGTCCTTTCAGAAATGCTATTAATTATTGTTCAAAGAGGAGAGCAAATTATGCAAATTCCGCAATGTCTCAACTGTGTTTTATTTGTAAATGTCATGAAGTTTACATTTCCCATCAGAGCCCCAGTCCTGGCCAGTGCAATGTGTTACATCAGAGCACAAGGTCTGACCAGGTGAATAAACGGTGTTTCTTCTAGATTTGCCTGGTTGGAGCTCCCTCTGACAGGGATCGGCTGTGACAGTCAGGAGATTGGTCCCCAGCGACTCTCGTCACATTTTTCTTGATCAGGTTATGTGGCATATTTCTCCCAGGAGACCTTCCGTGCCCGACCTGGCTCTCAGCACTAATTCCTTCTCCTGTTAGGAGCACACGCCCTTCTCAATCAAGCCGAGATAGATTGATATGCACAGTTTAACTCAAGTCTTCTGGATTTCACACATTTTGAGATGTTTTCATGTTTCTGCCTGAACCAACAACCGACTCTTTGTGTGGGTATTGAAAAGCACTTTGCCATCATGAAAAACATGGAAGGTCTTTGTTGGAAGTTGTGTTAGGATGTCATCTTATGAAATAAACTAAACTGGTGATGCGAGAGAGTTTGACAAAAATCATAAGTTTTTAACAACAATAAAACCCCCAAACTCTAAGACTCAGTCTTAAGGTCACTGGACATCACCAGGCCTGAGAAGGCGACCATTTGTATCGAAAAGGGTAACAAGGACACGGGAGCTTGAAGCAGAACGTGGACTGAGCCGGTGGGAGAGTGTGCATGTCGATCACCAGAGCCTCGGGTGGGTCACCTCCACGTGTCCAGACACTAATTTCACTAACCAGGACACAGTAAATCCTGTGCACGGTGAACACTGGAACCTTCTGCGCGGCGCCACCTTGCTTCTCGCCCTGGCGCACTGGATAAGCTGCAGAATGCGCGGAGAGGAGGACAAGACGGAACTATTTCAGTGACAGAGAACAGCCTGCCTCTCCGTTATCTGGCACCCAGGGGTAGGAGCTGCCTCCCCAAGTGTCACGGAAGAGTCTCCCAAATACATTTTGTGTCAGGCCACTCTCTAAAGACTTTCTCAGGGCCCTTCTCCTGCCCCTTCTGCAGGATTTAACAGTGACCAACAGAAAAAACTCCCTCTGAATTGAAGAGTCGTGTCTCTTAGTATTTAGTGGATCAATCACTTATTTGTTTAGGCCAAATTTCCTGGGTGCTAGTGTCCAATTTTCATGGAAACAACATCATTTCTTTGGTTCTAGCACTATGTGGAGAGATTTCTGGAAAAGTGAGAATTCCTGAGACATGGCTGGCAATTTCTGAAAACCTTAAAACAGAACTAACATGAGCCTGCCATCCCCCTGGTGCACATACACCTAAAAAAGTGAAGGCAGGTACGTGAACAGAACGGGCACACTTCCCATTCGTGTTCATAACAGCACTGGCCACGTCAGACAACAGCTGGAAGCGACCCAGGTCTCCACCGACAGCCGGATGTGCAAGATGTCACACAGACACAGACACACAGGCGAATATCATGCAGCCTCAGACAGTAAGGAAGCTCTGTTATGTGCTGCACCATCAATGCATCTGAGGACACATGGTAAGGAAATAAATCAGATGCAAAAAGACAAATACAGTGTGCTCCAGATCTGCAGGGTCAAAAGCAGTCAAATCAGAGACAGAATGAAGGACGGCGGGCTGGGGATGTGGGGTGGGCCGGGCTCGGGGTTCACAGGACCAGAGCTTCAGGTTTGGGAGATGAAAAATCTCTGGGGATGGCTGTGCAGTAAGTCAGTGCCCTGAATGGCACTAAGCGTACATTTAAAAATTATTACAATGGTCAATTTGATAGTGTATCTATTTTCCAACACTTGAGGAAAAAGAATTCCTAGGATAGTAAATGGGTTTGAGTAAATGGGGAAAAGAGAGGGTCTGGAAGGGTGTAGAGCAGCGTATTTAATCCTCCTGCCTTCCACTCAGCTCCAGGTTGATCTGGAAGTCCTGGGTTCTGAAAACAGTTGGGCATCAAAGAAAAACCCGTGTTAACTGGTGATGGACTTGTGGATTCAGGTCTGCGTGTATTTGATCCACAGGCCTCCTCTCTCCTGCAGGCTACTCGGAATCACGGCTGGGGTGGCACGGCCCCATCAGACCCGTGTTCCTAGATGCCGTCAAGGCGTGAGGGAGGAAACAGAGACCACTCACAGCTGGGTGCTGGGCGGGAGACCTTGGTCCCGGCACCTCTCAGAATCTGGGAGGGTCTAGATAGGGCTTTGAGGCTTAGGGAATTCTTCCCAGCTTTAAAAGGACCCTCATATTGGGGGGCTGTCAGAACTGAGGGGGAGTCGTCCTTCCACAGGAAGGCGAGAAGTGGGTAGCATCTATTCACCTGGAGTCGTTTTTTGTCTCCACATGTGTCCCACACCAACAGAGGATGAATTGAGCTCATTAAGAAAATAACAAACAGCTCAACTCTTTAAACCCAGAGGGAAACTGGAGGCAGCTTTCTGGTAGCGCCCTGCCCGCCATTCTTGACCGACTCCAGCGGACAACGCGAGTGCATGTGGGTGGCTGTGCTCCCCTGTGAGCGGCTCCGGACCTCGATGATCAATTACTCACAAGAGCAGTCATATGAATCAAGCAAAAGTTCAGTAGCACAGATTAGAAGACAGAAAATCACTCGATCAGAAAAAATGGCGCTAGAGAATATGTAAAGAAAAATTGTAATTGAATGGACTTAGACGCTCAGAGGAAGAGAAAGAAGAAAACAATGCACTTAGTTGACACCTTTCTAGTGCCGGAGGGTACTCTTGAGACACTTTTCATAAAACACATTGCATTTCTGTCCACTGTTTGGGAACAGCTCCCCCTCACCCCCAAGACTGCAAAGCAGACTGTGGCCGCTTCTGTTTCAACAGGCAACCGATTTGTCGCACCGTCTCTGCCTTCTCACAACTGCACTAAAGTCTGACTCCTTGCCTGTCATCGAATGCTGACCTCTCAGCCTACACCTGCCCTGCTCTGCTCTCACAACATCCACCAATCAGCACAGGAGCCGATGTTCAGCCAACAGTCTGCAAACCACAGGGTCTTCAAATGAAATCACTCCTGCCAACAAGGACCGCTCACTGCCAAAGCAGAGGACCCCATTCCTTCCCTTCACTCACAGTTCCTGCTTTATAAAGGATGATCTGAGCTTTACTTGAGGGTGGAGTGGTTGGGCACTAGAGGTTCTCATCTCCCCTTGAAAGAGAGTTCCTCACCTGCTTCACCAGCTTCTCAGCAAGATGTTCTCTCCCACAAATGGGAAAAACTCACTGCAAAGCAAAGGGGGCTCAAATTGTTGTTTTAAGCCCATCGCTCTCTTTTCTTCACTATGAATAAAGAGCTTTCTCTCTTTTGAAGTTCTAGTGAGTTGGCACTGTACTTGGAAGCTACCAAGTGTGAAGGAAAAACTGCTCTTAGAATTATCAGTGGTTCTATCATGAAAACTAACAGAACATCTGTTAAGTACGTTATAGAATATTAAACACAGAAGTGTGTTGTGGACACTAGTTCACCAGGAAGAGAGGAAAAATAGTCATCTCTGTGATGGGACAATCTAGAAGCCAATGCAGCTATAAAGAACCTGTCTCACAGACTTAAAGCTTTTTTCAGTAAATGGGAAAAGTTAAAACATAATTATGTTTAAAAGTACAAACAACATAGAAGAAAAATATATACTATTTTATGAGTTGGGTGCTATGATTTCAGAGAGGAAACAAATAACTTCCAGTCAGTGACCTCAATGACTTTCATCATTAGTCCCAGGGCTCGTCTGGTGGTAACTGGGTCCCGCTCCGTGCAGACTGGTGGCCCCGATTATGTAACAGTACATGGCAAGAGTGAAGGCAGCACACATCTAGAGGACTGTGCTGCACTTATAACTTAAATGCTTTAACAAATTCTGTTAGGGTCACGCACCACATGAAGAAATCATATCGTAACTGATGCTCGAATCAGCTTCATCTGAAAACAGAAGGCTGGTCCAACGTAAGGGCAGGACCATAACAGAGTCTTTACAAAAGTGAAGAAAATGTACTGTCTTTTGGCCTACACTTCAGGTACTTCAAAGTATAATAGACTTTACAGGATATGCTGTATGGTTACTAATGTGCTCCAGAATTTTGCCAAAATTTACTTCTTGACAATACATGATTTCTCTGCGCCCCCTTCCTGCTGATAGTTCCTCTCTCACATGCCTAGATTTTTTACAATGGTCACCATTTTCTTGACAAGTGGTTAAGAAGACTATTCTTTAACTCTTTTATTATTTCACACTGCTCTAAATGTTTTGGGGTACTGAATGTGCACCCCAGTCCGTGAGCACTCACCCTACACCCACCACCAGAGCCCAGTGCCCTCACTACCATCACGTTCCTCCTTCCTTCCCTCCCCTCCCAACTCGTTTGCTGGCCTTTCAACCTGTAAATTTTATGGATTTGCCTCTGTTTCTTCATACTGCACAAATAAGTGAAACCAGGCTCTACTTCTCTTTCTCTTTCTGGCTAATTTCACTCAACACAATCCCCTCTAGTTCCATCCAGATTGTTTCAAAGGGCACAATTTCATCCTTTTCAACAGCTGCACAGAATTCCATTGAGAATCCAGACCAGTGTCTTCATCCATCATTTGTTGATGGGCATTCAGGTTGTTTCCACCTCTTGGCATTTGTGAGCTGTGCTGCTATGAACACAGAACTGCAGATGTTTTTCTTGATTAGAGATTTTGTGTTCTCTGGGTATATGCCTAAGGGTTGGGATTGCTGGATCGAATGATAGTTTCATCTTTATTTTATTTTATTTTCTGAAGAATCTCCATACTGTTTTCCAAAGAGGTTCAACTAATTTACAATCCCACCAACAGTGTAAGGGTTCCTTTTTCTCCCCACCCACCCTCTCCAGCACTTGTTTCTAGTCTCACTGATATAAGAAGAGCATATCAGACTATGGAACAAAACACCAGCACAAACCTGGGGCTCTTTCTCTGCTCTGCATTCTCTGACACCTGGTGCGGCCTTTCCTCTCTGCCTCCTGAGCCAGAAAGAGGTAGGTGCAAACCAGCTTTGAACCTGACCAATGTATGACTTAGAGTATGTTACCTAACCTCTCTACCAGATACATTACCTCCTTCACTGAGCTGTTAGAACCGAGAAAGAGAACGCAGCCTAGGTGTTTGGTCGACCCACCATTTTAAATATGTCCTAGCATAACTGACTTTAGATAAATAAACCCACCGAGCAGCTTGGCGCTCTCATGCTTTCCTCATCCATTTGCCACCTCTTTCACTTCTCTCTTGGGTTTATGCAGGAGTGGAACTGCTGATCAAACAGCTCTCAGTGTTCGGTGTTTGAGGAACCACCGAAGTGCCTCCCCCGTGGCTGCCCCTCTGACGTCCTGCCCAGCAGCGTAGGGGTTCTGATGTCTCCACGGCCTTCCCCACCCACTTGGTCGTCTGACTCTTTGATTCTGGGCAGACTGGGGTGCAGTGTTCACTCACTGTGCGTCTGCATTTCCTGAGGCTAATGCAGCACAATGCTTTAGATGCATGCGAGGCCAACGCTCGCAGAAGCTCACAGGAGCAGTTCCTGGATTCTTCACGGACTGGAATCCACCGGGGCACAACTTGTGTGGGTTTTCAAGTCACTTACATCTTGTCCTTGGAGAAATGTCCTTGAGACCCTTTGCCCATTTTTAAAGTGGGTTTATAGTCCTTCCAGCATTGAGTTGTCAGGGTTCTCATATACTCTGGAAACAGGTCCTTTCTAGATCAATGATTTGATAACATTTTCTCCCATTCTGTGTGTTGCCTTTTCACTTTTCTGTGGTATTCTTCGATGTACAAAATATTTTAATTTTGGCAAAACCAATTTATCTAGTTTATTTTCATTTATTGCTTATACTTTTGGTGCCACACTTCAGAGTCCTTTACCAAAGTCAAAGTCCTGAAGATGGACCTCTCTGTCTTCTTATGCGTTTAGCACTTTCATCTCACATTTAAGTCTCGATCCCTTTTGATGCTATTTTGCAGTAAGCATCCGAATTCATTCTTCTGCATGTGGCTGTCTAATTGCCATTTGCTCAAGGATATGACCACTCTTCGGATGCTGCTTGACTGTACTTTACTGCAATCTGACGTGATTTTACTCTGTAACATCAAAGACGGGTGCAATCAGTAGGTTTGGAACATATCATTCTTGCCTTTTTCTTCTGAGTCTTCAACCAGGCTTCCCAAACTCTTCCCAAGGAAGCACAAACTGGAGCAGAAGCGATGGTCACGCTTCCAGGTGTGGCCTTTTTCCTCCTGGTTACCCCAGGATGAGGCCTCTGGCAGAGAGAGGGGTCATGTGACTGAATCCCAGCCAGTAGGAGACCCCGTGAGGCTCACTCCACTCTTTTCTCGTCCACCATCCAGACTCAGGGCCGGGGGGAAGGTGGGCTCTCAGACACCATGTGCATTGCAGGGGCTCCCGGCCCCTTACAGACCCCACGGAGTGGCCCTCAGGGCCAGTCCCATCTACACTAACTAGTATTATCCACAATTAACTACACGTGAGGAGGAAATGAAACTATCCAAATTGTCCATGTGCTTAGAATTCAGGTACGAGACAATAAACGAAGCTTGGCTCCTGAGATGGGAGCTAAGGAATCTAAGGGGGCGCAGCGGCGGGGGTGTGGGGTGTGGGGGGGCGAGTCTGGAGAAACCTCCCAGGAATTGTTTTATTAGAGCCAAGTTCTGGGAGACAGGGAGCAGAGACAAATGGGAATTATCATGCAGGTTAGCTGTCCTTTACTTAAAAGTCAATAAATAACAGAAATAATTAGACCTTCGGACAGAAAATTCTAGGGATACATTTTAGATTAACACTAAGAAAACAGTCAACCATCGACACTGGATAGATGTGTTCAGACACAGACTGAAGGTCTGCAGAGAGATTTCCTCATTAGATGGGTGGCTGATAATGTGCCCTCACACCCCCCCAGCCTCGCTCCTGCATGCTGTCCCCACACACAGCTGACTTGTCCACAGCAGAGCCGTGGTTCAGAATGTTCAAAGACCCCTCGTATATCCATGCTCATAAATTCCTTCAAGAGCTCATTTTAAATTATCTCCTCTACAAAGCCTTTGAAGACTAACACTTCTCTCTTTATGCCATCTTCATTTTGAATTTAATTGCATTATGGTTTTTTTTTGAGCCTCTTCCTTTGATTATGCTTCTGAATATCCTCCCATTCTGCCAAGGTCCATTTTGTGAAACGTCCCGGTCATTCCACCAGTTAAAGGGCCTTAGAGCACTCAACCAGAAGTGCTTTATAGCATTTAATTCACTGAATGAGCATCACAGAATAAAGTGCTTTAGGAGATTAGATCATCTATTTTGTTCATCTGAACATCCATTTCTTTATCTACTGGAGACTTTGACAAACACAGAAAGGCCAGGCCTTGAAAAGGTACATTTCTAGGCTGTCTGAGTAACTTTCTAGGGAAACAGTCTTCATCCCTGTTAACTGGTGAAAGAGATGCTGGGAAATGCTTCCCCACGTCAGACTTGAGCACTGGGAGCCCCGCTGTGTCGGGGGAGCCTTACCTCTTCTGTCCTAAAGGTGGACCTTCATTTCGAGAGGAAAAAGAAAAACAGTTTCCATTTCAGGGATGATGGGCTGCCATACAGATATATGCAGAAAAGAATCATAAGTGAAATATTGCTTTTACATATAAGGTTAATTGGAGTTTAACTAAAAAGGAAGTATCGCATTAATGTGATACATTAAACAAGAAAACAAGGCACTTTATTACTCAAGGGATCCCGGGTGGAGCTGAGCATCTCAGCAAGCAAGGTAAATTCGACAGTGTGACTTTCCCAGGTAACTGTTACCAAAGTATGTTAAAGTATGTTACCAAAACCAAACCTGTCAACAAACAGGTTTCTGTCTGCTGAACCCTCATCCCGATGGATACATGCCGCTCCCAGTGGCACAGAAGACGAAGTTTCAGCTCTTCCCGGAGATTTCTCAAAGGCACTGGTGGGAACAGGAGCAGGGTAAATTGAACAGAGGCACGATCTGGGTGTGAACTCTCAGAAAGGAGCCACTTCCCACTGCCAGCAGCAGCACCTGCCCTACATAAAAGCATCATTCCACTGGGCAGTTTCCTGGAAATGTGCACCCACAGGGTATTTCTTTGATTTGCAAACGCCTGTCCCTAGGGCATTTGTCATAAACAATCAATGACAACTGTTTAACACAGCAGCCACAGAAGCAATGACAATAGTTGGATAGAAGAGAAGTTGACTAAAACAAGGAAGGGGAAAAGGAAAGGAAAGGTCTCTAGTCTAGAAGGCTTTTCACACACAGAGATGCACGCCTGCCCAGGAGCCTCAGCGAATGCTCACTCACACTCCGGCTGACCTGAGGACCCTGAGCAAGCAGGCAGTGAAGTCCTTGTCAGGAGTCTTGAAGGTGTGTCCCAACACGCATACACAGAGCTTGTTGGTGAAAGCTGGGAGCCATATTGGTTCAAGGTCTTTAAGGAAATATCTGCCCAATGGCCATCTGGTCACCAGCGGAGACATTAGTGGCCATACATGAAAAGAATGCAGACTTTACTGAATTAGTTCAGACTTAACGGAATTAAACCTAAAAACTAGACTGGGGAAGGGCTGTTTGATTTCCAGAGTCTCCACAGACTTATTTTAAATGTGTTATTTTAAATGTCCAGTATTTAACAGCAGTAACACAAAACCATGAGACATAGAGTGAAGCAGGGAAGAACAGCCTCTAACGAGGAAAAAAAGAAAGCAGATAACAAAAACTATTCAAACATTAGACATATCAGGAAGAAACTCATTAAACTACTATAAATCTGTTTAAAGAATTAAAGGAATCATGTATAAAAAGCTGTAAAAGAAGAATCAGAATTATGTTTCAATGAATAAGGCATACCAATAATGAGAGAAGAATTATTTATAATGAACCAAAGAGAAATTCTAGATTGGAAGTCTAATAATTGAAATGCAAAATTCACTAAATGGGTGCAAAATAACCATTTATTTGGCAGAATAAAGTAGCAGTGAGCTTGATGATAAGTGAGATTATCCTATCTGAGAAACAGAATGAAAACAGGTTAATAGTTTCGGCATCATCAGGTGTATCAGCATATGATAATGGGGTCTAAAAGGAGAGACGAGAGAAAAAGCGGAAAAAATAATGGCAAAATGATGGCAAAAAGTAGAAAGGGAAATCCTCTTCAGCTCATTCTAGGAGATCATATTTACTGATGCAGGGACAACCTAGCTTGGAATCTACAGGGCAGTACGAAGAGTATGAACAGCAAACAAACTGGCAAAACCTGAGAGAGATGCCAGGGGGATCTCAGCTTAGCAGCCTGCATCTAGGACACACCCCTGGATGCTGTAGCAGTTTCTCTCCAGGTAACCTGCAAACACCCAAAAAAGCCCGACGCTCCATCCTGCCTCTGTGAGAGGCAGGCAGGCAGCTTAGGTCCTGCACACGCACGTGTGCATTCTCTTAAGGAAACCTTTCCAGCCCCGCAGGGCACCTCAACTATCTGTTTCTGCTTTTAATAAACTCACTGTGTGTTCCTGGCCAACGGCTCTCTCCATGAGTTCTTTCTGGAGGAATCTAGCGCCTCATCAGCATGTCTCAGCTCCCCCACCCGCTGCGTCACTATCATGAAACACAAAACGGGCAGCACAAGAATGTCACAGAAGTACCTCCTATGAATGTAGATGTAAAAATCCTCAGCAACGTTAGCAAACCAAATCCAGCAGGACAAAGTGGAAATTACCCCCCAAAGTTGGTGTCACATAGGGAATCCATCAATGTAATATATCATATGGCCAGAATAAAGGATGAAAAGATGATTTCAAGAAGAGCACAGGTAGCAATCAACATACTCCATCTCCCTTTCATGATAAAAACAACAAAGACACCAGGAACAAAAAGGAACTTCTGTCTCAGAGGGGCCTCTGTGAAAACCCATAGCTCGCATTGTAACTAGTGGGGAGAGATGGTAGCCTTCCCTGCAAGATGAGGAACAGGGCAGAGATGCCGAGTCCCAACAGTGCTCTTCAACACTGGACTGAGGAACTAGCTAAGGCCATTAGACAAGAAAAAGAAGTCAAAGCCAAACAGTTTGGAAAGGGATTTCTAGTTGTAGGAAACAGATAGAAGTAAAATTCATACATTCATACATTTAAGAAACAAGTCAAAGATATGTTACATACCAATACTCACAGCAGCATTATTTATAACAGTCAAAATGTGGAAACAAGCAAAATGTTCATCAAAAGAAATGGGTAAACAGAATGTGCTAAACACACACAATGGGATATAATCCAGCCTTAGAAAAGGAGTGGAATTCTGATACGTACTGGATAAATCTTAGCAAAAGTATTATGCTACAGAAAAAAGTTAAGACATAAAAGGACAAATAGTGTTTGATTCTGCTTACAAGAGGCACTTAAAATAGCCCAAGTCATAGAAGAAAGTGAAAAGGAGATTCCAGAGGCTGGGAAGGGAAGAGGGAGTCAGTGGTTCAGGGGACAGAGCTTCTCTGGGGATGACAGAGGGAAAGTTCTGCAAACGGCAGTAGTGACACTCACATATGGATGGACATGTGGTTATACTTAATGCTACTGCACTGTACACTTAAAAACAAAAATCTCTTGTAAAGAAAACAAGCAACTTTTAAAAGCACAAAAACAATAAAATATGGGAGCAATAAAAATGAGTTTTAAAAATAAAAGTGCAAATCAGAGAGGTTAATGAGAAAACAAGCATGAACACCGCCCTCAGACTAGACATCTACTCGGGGGCACGGCTGAACAGCCCCTGCACTCTGGACAGGTGGGCTGGGCTGAACAAACAGGCCAATGGCTGCAGATGGCAGGAGTCTCCCAGCGCTGGTGAGAGGCGTCACAGACACGTAACAGTGGAGCTGGGATGCCGCATGTAAAGACATCCACATAAACTCAAGTTTAACCCAATATAGATGCAGATGAGATATTTACACAGACAGGTGGTACAGGCAGATGCTAGATGGAGATGGATGGGCAGCAGATGACAGATGAGTCACAGGTACTCGTGTAGGTAGAGACACACAGACACATATTTCCTCACTCGGTCAGCTGTGAAGGTACAGAAGTGATGATACCCCAGCAACAGTGAGTGCAGATCTTGGTTTCTAATCCTGTTGTTCAATGGAAGGAATCAGGGCTCCTTGGAGAAATGGCCAGCTTTAGGGTTTTAAACCTCCCATGAGAAGACTTCTGAAAAATTCATACAGATACTCTACTCTGCAGGAAGAACACGACCTCTCACTTGTGTGCATGGTGACTTCTTCCCAGGAGCACGGTGAGGAGGGCGGGGAAGGGGACACCTCCAGAGGACACCTGCCAGCAGCAGCAGTGGCAGCCATGTGGACGGCACATGTCCTATGAGATGGGTGAGGATGGCGCTCCCTCCGGGAGCCCCCTTTGCCCCAGAGCCCCAGTCTAACGATGGAAAAACCAACAGGTGCAATTTAAGAACTTTCTGCAAGGGACCTGGCAATATTCTTCAAAAACCTGACCTCGACTGTGTCAAGGTCATCGAAACAAGGACCGTCTGATAAATGATCTCAGTGACCAGAGCCTGAGGAGTCATCCTGAATGCAGGGTGACACAATGGGGGGTTCTGAAAAAACAGAGGACATCAGGTAGAATTAGGAGACCGCGATGCAGCACGGGCCTCGGCGACAGTGGCATATCCACAGTGGTCCACTACCGTGATGAACGTTGACGCCATCCCAGCGTAGGAGGGTGGAGGGCAAATCCCAGCTGCAAATCTCCCAGGGGACTTGGCTGTTCGGGCTTCTCAAGGGCATGATGCAGATACACTGAGAAGAGCATATTCCTGGGAGGCAGGGAACAGACTAGGATTCTAATGAAAAGATAAAACAGTTTTCTTTCAATCCAACACACCAAATATTTATGACCCTTGCTTTCCTGAACTTCAAAGTCTCAATAAGGTGACGACTTTGCATGGTCCCCAAATGCATGTCCTATGTCCCAGACGCTGTATGATTGGAGGATTTACAGCCACCAGTGACACACTTCACAAACTCATCTAATTTGAACAGATCTCCACAGTAAAAGAAAAAAAAAAAGATATACATTTTCCATTTACTGTTTCTTTCTAACCAAACACCATCTACATGGAAAAAAATAACGTGGATGTTCAGCTAAGAAAAATGTTTTAGAGGAGGACTTTCATTTTCATTTTCAGAACTATGGTACTGAGTTTGGGATGTACTGATCTGCTGGACAAAAAAAGAAGGATGAGATCAGAGTCATAGTTCTTAAAAATTAGGTCTCCTCAGCCAGTCCTGGGACTTTCTATTTCTGTGCTCATCTCTCTTTCAAATCACACTTAACCACATTTAAAAAATGATTATGGAGACTCTTGGCTTCGGCAGAAAGTGGGGCTTTGCTCAGATGACCTGTCAGTGACTAATGTTATTATAAATGACAGGCAGCTAAATTTACACTCCAGGTAACATTATACATTAATAAGGAAATTAATAGGTCAGTGATCAGGAACCCAGCTAACAAGCCAGATTGTCCCTGTCTTCCTGCTTATTGGCTACAATATACAATACATGCATCTGCAGCACACTCATAAATCTCTTTAAATGCCAGCCTTCCAATCAATTCTGCAGCAAGTCTAAAAATAGCACCTTGATCGTGATTCTTTCCGTGTCCTGAGCCACTGGAGGGCACTATAAATGCTCGAAGCGAGTGAGGCTTCTACGGCAAACTAAAAACAAGAGGCAGACTGCAGACCTATTTCTGAAATCGTCAGTGTTGAACAGCAGGATATTTCAGAAAAAAATATTATTTTCTTTTTCGCATGATTTACCCATCCATCAGGGGCCCTGGGTTTTCGTCTCAGTCCACTTGGGGACGCCCACGTCAACTCAGAAAGTCTCAGAACATTGGCGGGTTTCCGTTTTCTTACAAATCAAACATTTATGGGAATGTTTCCTGTTGGCGAATGTTTTCACAAAATACAGGATTCTGATCTTCAGCGCGGCTGCTGGTCTCACAGGTTTCTCGAAGCGCCACTTTAGTAAGAAGATTTTGTTGTCGGATTTGGCCACAGGCTTTCAGCTGAAGTCGAGCCCTCACACTGGTGCTGCTAACACTGCTTGCAACGGCCGAGGCCGCGAGCTCTGGGCGCCTTCAGGGCGTGGCCGCCGGGAGGCACGTCTGACCCAGGCAGGGCAGGCTGTCAGAGACTTGCCTCGGAAGCATGGCACCCAGGATGGAGCCCAGAGACTTCAGCGTGTGTCCCCTCTGTCACTCGGCTGTGTCCCGTCAGCACCTGGCCCGGCACACAGCAGGTGCTCGATGGATTACTTGCTGAGTAAAAACTACACAACCACGAGGCCCGACACAGAAGAGGCTGAGCTGCGACGCGGCCCAGGCGCCCGAGGGCTTCAAGGCCACGGAGACAGCCCAACAGGCTCACGAGAGCGTCGCCGCAGACCCCCACGGCCCCTCGGACAGAGGAACGAGGAAGCGCGGAGAAGCCGGTTCTCCGGGTCCCGGGCAGCGGCAGTGCTGCTCTGTGGCTCCGCGTCTGGGTGGGAAAGCCTTCACGACCCCGCACCCTGACGACTCCCTGTCACTATTACACAGGTCTGGGTTTTAGACACACGCTGCCCCTTTCCCTCCTGGGATACAGAGGATGGACCTGGCAACAGGCTGACACAGCCCGAGCGCCCAAATGCTCGCAGATTCAAGTCTGAGTCCCTGGCACACGGGGAAGACCTTCGTGGCGGGAGCAGCACCCACGGGCCCACCGCCCTTCCCCAGCGCCCCTGCGGCGCTCCGCAGCCAGTGGCCCGGCAGCACGGCCCGGCAGCGCTTCTGAGCGATGAAGTCTTTTCAAGTCACGCCGTGCGCAGGGCTTTAGACACACACTGCCGCACAGCACAAGCCTGCTCAGCGACAGCGTGCGCACGCGGGAGACGGCAGAGCGGCGCCTAATCACTTACAGGCGAGCAGACACCAGACAAGGAGACCCCTTTATGGTGACACTGGCTTGACTGCGGTGTCGGGAACGGAACCCCCCGTATCGCCAAGGCTCCTGCACAAGTCAAGGGAGCCGGCTGTCCCTTCTGCACCCAGGGCCCCGGCGACTGCAGGAGCCCGCGGCTCAGTGCCCGTCTGGACTCCACCCTTCCGCTTGCAGCCTTCCTCCAGCTGCCGCAAGCTCCCGTCCCGACGCACACACGGTCCTAATCTTGACTCCAAATGTCCTCTAGGCTCCACGTACCCACCCCGTGTCCCTGTGGCACGAGCGTCTTCTAGGAGTCGTGCCTGGGCCCTGACAGCAGGCGCCGCAGGGACCACACGCTCCTGCAGAACCAGCCACACATCCACGTGGGCGTCAGGCAGGCACGGTCACAGGGCTCCGTGGAAACGCTGAGATTATTCTTAGTTTTTGCAACATGACATGACCAGCAGAATGAATTCCGTGGCTGTCACCAGGGGAATGTGATTGCGATTAGCGTCCCGGAAAGCATCCCTGAGAACAGCAAGGCGTCACGCGGACAGGCTGGCGTTATCGTCTGCTCATTTGGTGTTTGTTTTTTCAAATTTGCTACAGCAACCTGGAGACTGGACGATCTGCGTGCTGAGGTGCCGCCCTGGAGGGGAACTGCTGGGACAGCTCGGGCTCCCCCTCCAGCACCACCCTGTCACCTCCACGGAGGCGGTGCAGCGGGAGGAAGGCTGATTCGCCCATTTTCTAGACCTTTTTTCCGCAAGGGAGGTGGTTGGAGGGAGGTCCCAGAGCTCAGCAGCAGCTCAGGAAGACGATGCACTGAACGGGGAGACGCAGGTGACGCAGGGTCTCTCAGCACGACCTGGAAGGTGAAGCACCGTCACACCCAGCGAGGGCCCCTCGGGGACTGCACCGTGACGGAGGCTGGGTGGGGCCCTCTACCTGTCAGGGCTCTCGCCCTGCAGCCCAGCGCGCCTGGCACAGAAATGCCCAGGACGGCCCCCTATGGCTGCAGGGCAGAATTCAGTCTCCTGACCCAACGGTCAGGAGAACGAAACTTGGTGCCAAAGTCAACTCAGAAACCATTATCTCCTGCTATATGACGGACAGGGTGCCAAGCAGGGTTATTTTTAAAGCTAACATTCACATAACATGTCATCACTACTTAAAGCACACAACTCATTGGGTTTGGGCACATTCACAGGTCTACACCCCGTCTCTAAATCCGGGACCTGCCATCAGAAGGGAGGAGAGCGGCTCCTGGTCTAAACACCTGGGCGCTAGGTTCCGTCGACCCCTGCTCTCTGGGCCCAGCAGCCGGTGTGTGTGCCCAGGTGGGTTGGGCCCCACGGACCATTGCCAAGTCCCTCAGGTGGTTCTGGGAGGCGTGTCTCACCTGTGTCTCCACCTGAGGCTGGGAGGGAAGCCGGGTCCCCACTGGCGCCCTGGAGAGCGAAGCAACCATTACAAGGGCTCTAAAGGGACAGGGGCAGGTGTCCCCGGGTCCACTGTGTGCCGTCAGGATGATGCAGGGGCCATGCTTCTCTCCCGGGCTGTGGGGCTGGGAAACCCCGCTGGGCAAACTCCTCTCCAGACCCCAAATGGCACCCGGCACGCAGCAGTGCTGAATCCGCTAGTGAACTGGGATGCTCCTTCTTTTCAGATGGGGACGTGCCTGCTTCTCTAACACGAGAAAGTTTCATTAGGATGTTATTTCTATGACGTGTACATGGAGTCTGTCATTGCATGTTCTAGACAGTTGTCCACTGAAGTGACAATTTAAAATTTCAGAATCTGAGATGTTGAATTAAAATGCAAAACAACGATGCCATCTAGGCAGGGTCGTGGTGCCCACGACAGGAGCTAGCTCTGGCACACATTAAGCTTTTCTTGTTCTGGTGTAAGTTTTAAGACGTTGTCAGGCAGCCTCATGAGAACCGTGACGGTGGTCCTGTATTCCGACGGGACTGAACTCCCGGATCCAGGGCCCCGGGTAACAGGACTCCTCGGGAGTCAGGGCCGCGAGCACAGGGTGCGTTCGGAACGGCGCCCGACCTCGGCACGTGGCCCGTCGTGGGCGCGGCACCGGCTCCTTCAGGGGGGAGCGGGTGAGAAAGCACTCGGGTCTGAAAAGTCGCTGCTTCTCTCCTCTCTGAACTCAGAATTCCTGGAGGCCAAGGCGCGTCCAGAGGCGGTGCTCCTTCGGCCGCTCTGGCACAAACCCGAGGTCGGGG
Organism: Solenodon paradoxus; assembly: GCA_004363575.1. NCBI lineage: Eukaryota > Metazoa > Chordata > Mammalia > Eulipotyphla > Solenodontidae > Solenodon > Solenodon paradoxus. The sequence goes on along the minus strand of RJWH01002463.1, from coordinate 167,862 downwards.
GCTAATTCTGGTGGGGACAGGGGCAGGCTGCGTGCTACCGGGTGCTTCGGAGGAGACATGATGATGTCCAGAGAAGGTTGTCCGGTGCTGCAGGACCGTCCAGGCTGCGTGGGAGTCACGGGCCTGCACCCGGGCCCGCACCCGGGACGCCCTGGGGCCGCGCAGGCACCACTCACTAGATGCGGCCTCGGTGTGGTCTGGGAGCGGTGTGTTTCCTGTCACACGGCTGCGGGGACCATAAAGACCACCCATGTACTGCACTGTTGATCAGAAGCTTACTGCTGTTTTCACTTCATTTTTAAAAAATCCAACGATTTTTAATCATACGTATTCAGACAACGAATTTCAATATTTACCAGTAAGTTTCTCGCTCAGTCAAGTTTATTAAAAACAGAGGTTGCTTTTTTCCTGTAGATTCTAATGTTATGTCTCAACGCAATATATGTGCATATATACACGTATACACATATATACCCTATTAAATGTGCACACAGTGTTAATCCAACTTTCATTGTTGCAAAATTTGAATAATAATTTTCATCAGCCTCCTTTTATCTATTGAAATTATTACTGAATAACTTTGCTTTCACAAAATAACATAAGCCCCTCTGAGCAGCTCTCCATTCTTCAGATACCTGACACACACCCTGCCCTCTGCCAAGTGAGCAAGGGTCTCCACCCCGTCCATGGGCCCCCCACCTCCTCCCCACGCTGCCCCCTCCCTCTGGGGACCTCAGTTCTCTTGTCAGAGTCCAAGCGTGGCTTTTTGGCCAGTCTACTCCTCTGTCTTATTTCTTTCTATTCTGCACGGGCGTGAGGCCACCTGGAATTCCGTCACTGAGCATCATCCCCTTAGTTCCACCCATGTTTTTGAAAACGGCAGGATTTCATTGTCTTAAGGCGGTGTCATCGTCCTTCTCTTATAGTCTTTACATATCCTACAGGCTAAACAATGAAAGCAGATCCGAAATGCCCGTGCGGCAATTGAGAAGGGCTGCTCCACACGGGGCGTTTCAAGAAAACCCACTCCGACGCGCATTTCTGAGCCTGCAACGACAGCGAGGACCCTTCAAGTTAAGGTAAGGGCAGGTGCTGCAGCTCTTGTTTGCTCACTAGGACGAGCGGGTGATACAGACGGGTCTGTTCCAGGGGCACTCGCACCTGGGGATTGAAGAGGACGCCTCACAAAGCTCGTCACTGAGGTCGAAATGCCTTTACCATGTGGGCATGTGGGCTGGACTCTCCTGGGTATCCCCATGCCTGCAGCTCGTCCTCAGGGCTCAGGGGACATTTACTGTGGGAGAGTCCCATGCCAGCAAATACCTGAAGACTGGGACAAAGACAGGCTACTTGGTAGCCAGATAGTCTCACAGAGTTAAAACCTGACATCTCTGGGCTCACAGATGCCCCTTTCAAGTCAAGCTAATTATATTAAGTGAATTCTCATAGCTTTAATGTTCTAACATTTTTATGCTGCTTTTCAAAAATTAATTCATTCCTTCTAGACAGGAAATTTGCAGGCTCAGAATCTAAAAAAAGATTTGTGTGTAGTGCATTTAAAAGGTTCACCAATATTTGTATATTTTCTGAAATAAATGAAGTTCACCATGCTTATTCCAGAGGAAAAAAAAATCTTAAACACTTCACAGGAATATCATTGAAAATGATCATTTATAATATTTGTGAAACCTCTAGGTCTTAAGAGATTCTTTCTAATGGAAATGTAAGACTCAGCCCAGTAAATGTCCTGTTACAAGTGTGTGATCCGGACTGGGTCCTCCCTCTGTTGGGTCTCGGTGGAGAGATGCACTATCCTCCAGCAGGTAATTATTCTGTGCTCATTAGCAAGGACAAGTAGAACGTCTCTCCAGTGAGCCCTGCTGTATGTGCTGGCGAGCCAAACGCTCAGTGATTGTCCCTGCTCCTTCTTCTCTGCATCCAGGCATACACACAGCTGCTTGGAGCTGTGACTCGCCATCCCTGCCGGATTTGGGGCTCACTAAAGGGAGCAGCCTTGTGGACGCCACCCGCTCCCCACCGCTGTGCCCCGCCAACGGTCTGGAGAAAAGAAAGCGTGTTCCCAGCCCAGGGCCCACACTCAGCCCTTACCTTCCAAGAAGCTAAACAAGGCCAGTCTCAGAGTCCAGAGGTCACCCACCACGGGTCCCCAGCTCAGAGGAGCAGCCTGCAGAGGAGGGCCTCACCCTCTGACCTGGAGCCACAGTTAGGTGTCATCGCCTCTAGTCTCATGAATGTTCCCAGCTTGAGCCAAACCAACATTCAGATCTTTTTCGGCACAGGTCACCACAACTCCTCCTATTTTTTTTATGCCTGCAAAGTTAACAAAATCCCCTACTCCCTCCTTCTACAACCTAACAATTTTTTCTTGACAAACCCTAGTTATATTCGAATGTCACCGGCCGGGGACTCTCCCTGAGCGACTGAGGCAAGAAGCTGCCATTTCTTTCACTGTTTCCAGGGAACATCCTCCTGGCTCCTTCTTTCATTTAATTGTTTATCTCAATTTCCCCCTAATCTCCAAGTACCTAAGGGCAAGGACTAAGTCTTATTTTCCTTTATACCTTATTTATAACTACTGATTGAATGATTGCCTGCATGACAAATGAATGAAATCAACTGACTTGGAGGACACAGAATGGTGGAAAACGCATTGGCTTGGGAATCATGTGTCCTGATGCCTAAACTGGGGCCATTACTCAGCTACCCCAGGGCCTTTCTCTCCCTATAAGCCATGCAGGAGTTCTCTCTGAAGGTGCCCATGCCTCTTGGCTTAGCTCACATTCTCCAGTTCCTTGGAGGAGTCTGTGGACACTACTAAATAAAAATAAAATGTCTCTTCCTCCTCTCTTCCTGCCTGCCTCTGCTCACCTGCATTCCTGCTGCACCTGTCCTTTAAAAACATCTGTTTTCATTTATGTAAAATAAGTCACTATTATTTTAATCTAACTATTAACTATTTTAATCTCTTTGGGCATTCAAAAGATGATAAAAATCTATTTCAGAACAAAATAAATTCAAATTTTAGCTCTATCTTCTACATCTTAAAATGAAATGGTAGGTGATTAAGTCTCAATTCTTTCATAGGGCGTTAAGCAAAATTTCCCTAGAGGTCAAAGTAGGTGCACCTGTTCAAACACCCAGGTCACTGACCACGGAAAGTCACAGGTCTCTGCTCAGGTGTGAAAGCAGAGTATCGATAAGAATCACCACTTTATTACCAGGTACAATGGTTCCCCTCTAACCTATAATTCAGTCAGCAAGTTACACTCAGCCCAAGAGCATCATCACAGGGGCTTGAACAGCTGTGGAAGCCGAGCCTCTGGGGCTGGTTCCGTCTCACACTGGGGGGGTGGGGGTGACCCTCACGGGATGATCTCTGAAAGGTCCCTGTTAGCCTGTGACCCTGGTGGGATGAGCCTCGCCCTCACTTTGGGGCCCTCAGGTGGGGTGACCTCTGACAAATCCCAAACTCACCTGGCACTGACCTGTGAGCAGCTTCCCCTCCCCGAGTACGAGCAGGGGCAGAGTCTCTGAACGACTCAGTTAACCGGCAATGTGATGTCACAGGCTTTTATGCCAAGACGGATCAGGAGCTCTTGGCTTTAACTGGCTGGAGAGGCTCTTTTCTGCACAGGTCATGTCTTTTTTCTGGGAGTCTCAGGCTCTCAGTGAGATTTTACAGTGGATTTTCCTCTGAGAGCAAAGCCTCAGAGGCCGAGAGAACGGGACACACGGGGAGAAGGTGGTCTCTGCCCTGCTTGAACGGCCCCTCCTGCGAGCCGGTGCAGGGTCTGCAGCACAAGTGCTGGGGAAGGACACCCTGATGTCCCGTCTCCTTGCTACCGGTCACTTGCGTCGGCCGACTCACTGCCTATCTCGGGCTCGGCTTCCTCAGATGGGAAAGGAGACGCTACCTGTCACGAGGGAGACTATCACCTGAGCTAGTGCATGGAACACCTGGGTGGAAGAGGAGGCTGAAGTGGAGACAGGGCAGCCAGGAGTCAGGGTGAGGCGAGAATGGCAGGCCTTTGGGTGTCCCTGTCCAGGGAGGGCCTCGTCTCTGAATTCCTGTTAAATGCATGCGCACTGCGGACTCATGTCTCGTCTTGTTTACTGTTTCCCTTTTGTTGTGGGCTCTTACCTGATGTTTGCACCAACTGGCCCCAAATCCTTTCTGGCACAAAATGGTGTGAATTCACTAATTTCATCCTCTGCCCGTATTTAACTAACACCTTCTGGCCACTGTCAGGTGTAGGGATGCAGCCCCGGCACAATCAGATAAACAAAGCTAAGTGCTGCGCTCTCGGTCACACTTACGAGAGGCCTTATGTCCCACACACGAGGCAGCCCCGCCATCAACCGCGGATCACGTGACAACCCAGAGCCCTCGGCATCTACTTGATGCTGAATAATCTCCACGAAGTGAAGGCACCGTGCTCGAAGGATGCTGCTTTACCTGTTCACAATGTTTATGTATCTTGGTCCCTGGAGAACTCGATCTTGGTTGGTGCCATGAGGGAATTCCTGAGCAACTGAGCTTGGAAATCAATCACTTAAAGAGACTGACTGTCTCAGAAGGAAAGTCAGAGGAGACATATCGGGAGATGCTCTAAGGTCATGAGTCAGCAGAGAGAGAGTTTGCCACATTCTGCTTGGGATCCCCAAATTTCAACCTCCTTGCTCACACCCAGAGTTCTCGCGGTGCCTAGAATAAACATCAAGTGATCACAGCCAAGGATGTTTGTTTAACATTCAGGCCCCAGTTACAAAGTATAGAATGTCTCTGCTCCCCGGCCCTGCTCACGGTCCCCTCTTCATCAAGTCGGGTGGATGGGACACGAGGAGGTGGAGGGGATCTTGTCCTCCCTGTGACACCAGCCAGTGCCAGTTCCAAAGAGCGGGGGAGCGGAGACCTGGGACAAACTGAAGTTCTAAAGGCCGACGGAGATGACAGGAGGAATGAGGGGAAGCCAGGGTCACGTGAGAAAACGGTGCAGGAGAAACTTTCTAGTGTTCGACATGCTGGGCCATTTCTCAGGCAGTAAGTGACTTGCTATCGGCCTCCAGGGGGCTGGAGCAGGCAGAAAGGAGGTCTTTCAGGAGCTTTATGAAGGACGTGGGAAACACTAATGTGGTCAGTTTCCAGTGTCCATTAGCTGGTAAATTAGACTCTTCATTTTATTTGCAATCAATTTGTTTGTTTAACCTTACTTATCTGGGGATCTTCACGCAAAATTGAGTTTTAAAAACCCCACAATTTGCTTTAAGGATGAACAATCAACCTAGGCGTCTTATGTTTAGTAAAATCCTGTTGTAATGTGCAGTCGTTGGGAAGAAAGCTGGAAAGGAAAACACCGTGAAAGATGTCGCTCACCCTTGAATATCAGTCCAGGGCACATTCTCACATGTGTCCACATACAGCCTCCTTCCTTGATGTGCACGCTCACAGGGGCAGACACACGGGTGAGGCTGGCAGCTCAGTTGGACCTGGGGCTCTTTTCGGAGGTCATATGGACATAATTGCAAACAAGTAATGACTCCTAAGAGGCGTCCTGACCGCTGGTCATTGGCCTGTGACCTCTGCCCCACAATTTGGTTGAAGGATGAACAATGGACTTGCTTATTACCCAGTTCCCACTTTGGGTTCTGTGTCTGCAGACCACCGCTGCTCTAAGGAAAATGTTTGGGGGCGGCAAAGGGGAAAGTCAGTCAGAGAGTGAAAACAAGTGATGTCTGGTGGACAAAGCAAAGCTCACGCCACACTGTCGTGCTAGGAGCAGGGGACTGCCCACACAGGCCCCCCTGAGGCCACTCTAGTGCTCCTGCTGTGGCCTCAGGACTCCGGGCGTGAGCATGGACTGGGGTGCTGTGAGCCTGGGGTGGACCCAGCGCGACCCTGCGAGTGAGCGGGGTCTGGGAGAAGAAACCCCCCAAAACATTGCCTTTCCCTGCGTAGACACTTCCAGGCCCCACCGGACACAGGGGCTCAACTCTACACGTCACAATCACTGCCATGGCAGACAGGTGCCAGTGGACTTCAGGCAGTTCCCTCCTGCAGGCAGACTCCTCCAAAGGGTCTTCTGAAGTCGAGCAGCCTTTGACGGACTCCCTCTGCTGCATGCTGGTTGTGGACTTGACCTCTGTCCCGAGGCCCCTCTGTCAAAGCGGCTAACGGAAGCTCCCGGACCCTTGCCCGGTTCTGAGGTTTGCTCGCCCCGCTGCCGACATGGAAGCCCGTCTGAGAAGCAGGTCTGGGAGCGAGTAAAGCATGAACTCAGCTGTCTGCTGCTCATCTAGCAGAGGGTACAGTTCCAGAAATCGGTCCTTCACGTGACACGTGTGGCTGACAGAACTGAGGCCCCGGAAGCGGGTGGCTGCACCGCTCAGCTCAGCCCAGAAGGAAACCGCTGGGAGCCGGGGCCGTCCCCTTCTCTCTGGAGGGAGTCGGCCGTACCGGAGCCCCGATACCAGAGAAGAGAGACAAGGAAAGGGTCTGTGCAGAGAGGAGACGCAACCCACACGGTCCCTGCTGGCACCTGGGGAGGGCAGGCCTCATGCAGAAGGTGGACATCGGCCTTGTTTAGGGGCTTGGGTGGAAGAGCCAGACCCCGAGGCTCAGCACAAACAAACGGACGTCGCACGCCTCTTCTTACCAACCTCCCTCACGTCTGCTCCAGGCGAGACGAAGAGACACCACGAAGCAGGGAACCCACTTGCCAGCCATCGGTGTCGGGGTCTGCGGCCCTCCGCCTGGCCCCTGCTGAGGGCACCCAGCAGCCCGGAGCCTCGGACACTGCACAGGAGCTCAGCCACGTGTGCGGCATTCCGGCCTCCCCGCACCCTCGCCCGCTCGCAGCCTTCAGACGACCGCGGGGCGACTCTGGGCTCAGTGAGGGAGCGGCGGCGGTCAAGCCAGGCCTCACGGTTTGGGGGAGACCCACAGGCCAAAGAGGGAGGCATCACGGACGAGAAATTCTCCGACATGAGCAAGCCATGGGGCGTCACGAAGAGGGGGTGACAGGCATTTCTAAGTCACTGATGCTTCTGAGACACATCACCCTTCTCCTCCATTCTCCGAACTCCTTGCACGAGTCTCCTGCTGAGCGGCTTGAGTTAGATATTTCACAGCGCAGAGGAGTGACCATGCCCAGACGAGGGGCAAAGCGGCCACAAGAGGAGGGCTCCAGGGCGTCTGGAGGGGGCGCAGCACGGGGACGGCAGGAGAAGCACGCCACGCTGACCGGCCACCGGTCCCCACGGCACTCGCTGCACATCTGTGCGCCTGGGCACACGGGCCCAGCGGGGGCGATGTGGCCTCAGGCCAGCGGGATGCTGGCGCCCTGACCCTGTGAGCGGTGCTGCTGAGGAAGGGACGTCGTCCACATGAAGAGCGTAGCCCCACAGCGGGCACCTCGTCACGGAATCAATAAAGGACCTGTACTAGGGGGTGGACAGCCCAGTGTCAGGAGATACGTCCAGGGGAGTCGGCGTCTTAGCAGTGTCTCCCGAAGATCGCAGGGAGGGAGACATGGGCACGTATGTTTCATTAATAGACGCAGCTTCTCGACATGCCACGAGGAACCTGGTTTTCCCTCCGCCAACCAGAAACCCGGGCACCGGGCGACGCCCCAGGCGGGCTCACTCGGGGCTCCGCCCTCCCGCCAGGCGGCACGTATGGACCCGGGCTCCGTGCAGACGCTGGTCCCCGGGGGAAACGAAGTCACCGTGACACGCTGAGGGCCCCAAGATGTCTCCGTCAAGGGCAAGACCGAGACATAAACAAACACCGAACGCAGTCAGATACCTCATGGGTGAGGCGGTGGGGTCAGCTGGATCGCACTCAATCAGGAAGCGAGCAAGTCATTCATTTTTTTAATTAAGAGGCAAATCCATGTTTGAAAAGATGTCGATGCTAATTAACGAGCTGCCAGCGGCCGACACGCGTGGACGGCTGGCTTACTGAAACCACGAGCGGGGTGTCAGGCTCCAGGGCGGTGGCTGCGGTCGCCTTACAGGAACGTCCTAAGGGGCTTTAAAGAGCCCACGCGGAAGAGCACTCTGTCTTGCCCTTGGGCCCAGCGGCAGCGGTACACGGGGACACACGCCATTTGACAGGCCCTCCCCTCTGGTGGAGGGGAGAGAAGTCCAGTCCCGCATCCCGGCCCACCTCCACACTGACCAGGTGCCCACAGACAAACCGAACACCATCCATGGGCCTATCCAGCCCGGCCAGGCTCCAGTGGTCAGCGATCCAAGGGCGGGTCCCTGCAGACCCCTCTAGGCCCGCAAGGAGCCCCCCAGGGCAGCATGTGCCCCAGACACATCCTGCTCTGCTGTCCCACAGGGTAGGAACATGAGTGTTCAAATTTTCAAAAGCCTGGGAGCCCTAAACAGCCATATAATGTCCTGGAAAAGTTCTCTCCCACTCACTGCAGACAAAAAACAGGCAAATCTCACCTGAAATCCCTTTCTCAAGAAGACAATGCATATGCACTTGTGAATACACACACGTAACACACATCCATATGCTCCCACATCTAAATGTACCTTCAAACGCACAAGTAGTTTCTTTCTCTAGAGCCCACAGACGAAGTTGAAGTGGGATTTCACTCCTGACAAGGGTGGGCATGAAGGTCCCTGAAGATGGAGGGTGTACTGATGTTCCCCAGGGAAGTGGGCTTGCTGTAGGTCCAGGGACCCAACGGCTCAGAACACGCCTCCTGCTGGGAAGCTGGCCCCTTTGCCTGCACAGACCACCCCCCCGGCCCCTCAGGGGTTAGACAACCCCAGCAGGCTCCGCATCTGGGGGTCAGGGCGGGGCCTAGGGTGTGTGTGGAGCTCATGTGGGTGTCTACACGGCCGGGAGAGGGGGCCATCTGAGTGCCAGCTCCCACCCCCGGGCTGCTGGCACAGGCCAGCCTTGCAGAGTGGGCTGGTTCCCAATCCCAGGCCAAGGTGATGCTCTGAGGGCAGGTCCAGAGTTCTGTCACAGCCAGGAGGAGTGTGCAGCTAATTCTACTGGGGAAAATCCCAGAGGGCTCACTTAGGGTCAAGCCACAGAGGATGAGGGGTGTTCCTGCAGCAGAAGTGCTGAATAAAAGCAATTTCACAAACAAGGAACAGAGAAAAAGGCACAAAGGGAAGGAGGAGCCTGGTGTGGCCAGGGCCTTGCTCAAGGCTGTGGGCCCCAGAGGCAGCAGTGGGTGGCGGAGGTGGGCGGCCAGGAAGCCAGGTGCCTTCAGAGCCGAGGTGGGCGTCAGGCAGCTTAGGACCTTGAAAAGTGACTGAATTGTTTTGAGTTGGAGTTTCCTCCTTTCTAAAGAAAAGATATAAATTCCTGCCTCCCTGAGTTTTCCTGAAGGTTGAAGTAAAGACGCTGAAGCATTCGCTGCAGTCACTGTTGTGACTTCTGAGGCCGCTGCCATGACGGCTCGACGGCACTGGCGCTCAGTGCTGTCTTCCCAGCATTTCCCTCTGGAAGCTGCAATGGGACGCTGGAGTCGCCTCATGGTTTTGCAATTGCATAACAGCTCGAGCTCCACTACCAGGAAGGTGGAAGATTAAAAATGAGCCCGGCACTCCCTGGTAGACAGGTTGGGTCAGATGCCTCCTGCCGAGCGCAGTCCACATACCGGTTCGTGTCCAGGGCTGGAGGGAACAGCCAAGCTGAAACAAGCTGCTTCTCTCTCTTCCCGCCTGCCTCTGCCCACCTTCATTCCTGCCTGTGCCTTTCCTGAAAAAAAAGAGCTTCCTGCAGACAGGCGACTGTGGAAACAGCCTCGGTCCAAGGAAAAGGGAGTGATGTGTGGAGGGATTTTACTGCATTATGTGAATCTGAGAAAACCGGGGCTCCAGCTGCCAGGCAACGGGGTTCGCTCCTGTGGAAAGGTGGAATCTCGAAAACATCCACAAGAGAGGGGGGAAATGCACTGGCGGTACATGCGGCCTGCAGAACGATGACATTCCATCTGCTCTTAGGGCTTTCACAAGGCAGTGATGCTTTTTGATGACGCTTTATGCAGCGACTGCAGGGGACCACTGTCTCATCCACTCGCCAGCCGCTCCAGAACACCCGGCTCTTTGTAGAGCATTCTTTCTGGACACGGCTCCGAAGGTTCTGGAGTACCGGGGAACGCTTTGCTCCCTACAATTCTCAGGCATAATGGCTTTGAGTGAAAAATGTGCTCTTTGGAGAGCAGCAGAAAGACCCAAACCATTTAAAACTTGAATTCCCTCTCTATCTAACCCCACCAGCTTTATTAAAAAAAAAAAAAAAAACCATCTGTTTTTCAGAGTAACAAAAGGAAGAGGATAAAGCAAATATGTAAATCAACTTGCTTTGAGCCCAGTGCACTATCTCCAATTTCATCTTCTAAAACATACACTTTCCCAGTATCAACCCGCCAGCTGGTATTTTCCTACACGCAAAGGAAGCAATTTTCTCCAATTTTGCAGTCTCTCTGGTATTGCATCCAAGACAGAGGGCCCTTGGCTCACAAGTGGCTGGATTAACGGAAATGAGCATAAACACACGGAGACCCACAGGAGAGTCTAGGGCTGCCTCAGGGGGCGTTCTCCACCGCCCGGGAACAGCGGCCGTGCCGGGAGGAGAGGGGCCGGCTGAGAGGCGCCCCCTAGTGGGAGCCCAGGGAGCTAACCCAGCCCTGCAAGGGCTGCGGCCCATCCGTGCAGGCCTGTCTGTGTCCCTTTGGCAGGTCCCCTGGGGCAGGTGTCCCGTGGGCGCAGAGCAAGGGTGCAGGACAATCAGACCACTGCCTAAATGCTTCTCCCAGAGAGCTTATCTGCTTGATTCTCATCTTTAGGTCTCTGCTGAATTCACATCATCACTGGATACAGATACTGTGGTCTAGAGACTATAGAATTCTACGCGGCTACTGAAAAAAAGAAAGAAATTGTGCCCTTGCAACGATCTGGGTGGAACTGGAGGGGATCATGTTAAGTGACATATATCAGAAAGAAAAAGAGAAGCCCAAGATGGCTTCACTCCTATGCGGACTATAATAAATTCAAACAAACAAACAGATAAATCCAGCAAAACGCACAGGACACAGGACGGCCGCCAGAGGGGTGGGAGGGGAGGGAAGGAGAGGGCGGAGAGACGGCGGTAAAGGACACTGGGCCTCTGGTGGAGGGTGAGGTGTGACATACAGACTGAGCTACAGTGTCAATATTAAAAAATGAATGTAGTAGCATTGTGAACAAAAGAGAAAACATCAATAATAAAAAATTTCACGTCATCAGAAAAGACTCTAACTGTTCTATGTCAAATGGCAGGTGCCTACATTTTCCTGAACAAATACCAAATGAGGTTGGTTAAGAATCCAAAGAGGAAATGTTCCAGAAAGCTAACAGATGGTGGAGACTTTGCTGGGCGCTGGAGATACCGCAGTCAGTAAACAGAAGCAAACTATCCTGATGGGGCGCTGCTGTGGAGGGAAGGCCGGGGCAGGAGGAGAAACAAAGCCAACGGTCTGCACAGAAGGTTGAGTCGGGGGTCACGGGAGCCCGAAGCAGAACTGCTGAGCAGCACAGAGCAGGAGCGCTTGGGAGAGACGGAAGGAAAGCAGCAGTGTGTGGGCTGGAAAGAGGGCACGGCCACGGGGGAGAGGGAACATTCTGGGCAGGGGAGCACCCAACACGAGACCCACATGAGGGAAAGAGAAGAGGGGCTTTGAGGCACTCGAAGGAAGTGCGAGCTGGATGAGGGACGGGGAGCTCGAGGGAGGCGGGAGAAGCAAGCAAAGTCCTGGAGGGTCTGGAAACGGGTCTCCTGGGACAGCAGTGATTCACCTACGGGCAGTGGGAGCCACAGCACTTGGTGACGGGCAGCTGGCGAGGATGCGGGATCTGAGGTCTACGTGGACAAGGAGCGTAGTCCGTGACACACACACACGCACACCGACAGTACAGAAGAGCATTCCAGCCAGAGACGGGGACCTGACACTCAGTCATGTAGGAGTGACCGCAGCACCGCGTGAAAGGTTTCCCGACAGGCGTGCACAGCGAGGCACCGAGAGGATGAGGCTCCAGACTCTCCAAGGCGGAAACACGAAGTTGCTCTGGCGTGGAAGCGGCCTCCTCTGCGGTCACCTGAGCCCTTATCTCAGGCTGCCACAGTCCTGCCCGCGGTCCTGCCGTCTCTGGCCTGGGTCCTCCCGAGGGGGCTGCTGCCAAACATGCCTCGTGAGGCCTCAAATCTGATGTCTGGGGGCACTCAGGTGGCAAGTCTAGGGAGCGGAGCTGGAGGGGTTCCCAGCGGCTTCGATGCAGGGACAAGAGAAAGAGCAAAGCAGAGGGGGCCTGGTAACCTCTTCTGCCAAAAGAAGGAATTTGCCAATGTCGGGACTGGAGGAAGCTGTGGTGAGGGCAGGCTTCATGCAGGCTGCTGGGCACATAGATGAAGAACCCAGATTTGGAAAGGCCGAGGTTAAAGTTGTGGTGTGTGACATGCCTGAGGACTCTGGGGCAGCTGTGCTCTGCAAACACCCACTGCAGACTCCCCGGCAGGTGGCAGAGCCTGCAGCCACGAGACAGATGGACCCACCGAGGGATGCGTGCAGAAATAAAAGCGGGAGCGTGCCTGTGCCCAGGGCAACACAAGAACATCTGGGGGCAGAGTCAGAACCAGCACAGACACCCCAGGAGGGACCCGTGGGTGGAACTAATGCCACGAGCATGTGGTGACCTACGGGCCAAGCGAAACTATTTCTGCAGCGGACGGAGACCTCAGTGGGACCACTGGTGCTGGCAGTTCGAAGGAAATGAGGTCGGAGCAGTGACCATGGAGCTTAGCGGCAATGGTGACCTCGGTTTATTGGTGACCTTGACCTTGACCGATTTCAGGGAATGCTGGGGGCAAAAGTCTACGTGGAGAGACTTTAGAGAGAACAGGAGCACGACCAGGGGCGTCATGGACATGACAGGGTCTAGTGACAAAGGAACAGGGGCTGCAGGGAGGGCCCAGAAGGGAATAGGGACTCCAGAGAGACTGTGCGTGTGTACGTGTGTGCACTGTGTGTGTGTTTGTGTAAGGCGGGAGAAACAAGAGCATGTTTGTTTGATAATGGGAATAATCTAATCAGAGCAGACTCAAACATCTGGAGGTGAGCAGAGGTTTGCTGCACCTACTCCTGGAGCCTGTGGACACGGCCGCAGGGGGCGAGCACGAGGTCCGACAGACGCTATCCTCACTTCCTCGTGAGCCGTGTGACGGCGGGAGCATCTCCAGCTTTCTCTGGTGGGCTCCACTGAGGAGGAGGATGGGGAAGATTTGGAGGGTCGAGGAGAGAGGAGACAGTGCAAGACTGCCCCTCAAACTGCAGTTGGAAACATGAAGACGGACAGCACCCAGGGAGACTCGCCCACCTAAACAAAGAGACGGAAGTTCTGAAGAAACCGAGAGGCCTTCTCACTGTGGCCCCTCGGACGGTGGCGCCTGATGGGCTCCAGAACGGGAGAAGAGCAATGTGGCTGCTGTGAGACACAGAAGGACTGAATCAACTAAGACGTGCAGGGAACTGGCATTGTGGCTTCTCCAGCAAGTGCGTGTCTCTGTCTTCCAAAGGGCACCCCCCACGGGGAGCCCATGGGTGTCGTCAGCTCTACTGATCTTCATGCCTCATCCGTCCTGCCCTTGTGGTTGTAACAAACGTGGGAGGGGAGTCTATAGGGCTTTAGGCCATTCAAGAATTAAAGGCTATTACAGCAATCATTTTCAGAAAAGGTAGACTGAAAAAATGAAGTCTCTAGTATAAATAAAGGGTGAGGATAAATTTAATTCCAACCCAAAACATTTCCTCCTGATAAATAAAGAGTATTAGTTCTAGACTATTAACTCCAATTTTAAACCCAACATACATTTGTTAACTTTAGTGGTTAATGTGCACTAAAAAAAATCAAGTCTCTTTCTCTATGGGGAATGACACTATTTTTCTTTATCACTTGGGCATTGTGTTAGTTTGACATGGGCATCATGGGAATAAGGAATGCTAGACTAGAGAATTTAAGAGAGGGCAATAATTCTGCAGTAATCACAATCTATAATCTTGGTTAAAACTTAGAATGTAATTAGCAAAGTTGTGAAAGAAATTGTCTAGAGGCAGGATATTTGGATTCTGGAAGGAAGAATAGTTTATAAAAACCAGAGAGACCTAGTTTCAAGTGTGAATTTTGTTCCTCACTAACTGTGTGATATTGATCAAGTCACTGAAATGTCTTAAGGCAGCTTCCTCACCTGTAAAATGGGAATGGGTGGTTTACATAATTAAATTACTTTATAAAGCAATTTTTCTGGAAGCTTGATAAATGGAAAAATCCCAGTAGAAGATGATGATGATGACGATCATGGTGATCATGATGGTGATGATGAAATGCTGGTGGTGGTGGTGATGATGATAGTAATGGAGAAGATGACTATGATAATGACATGATGGTGACAGTAATGATGATGGTTATGGTGATGGTGACCATGATGGTGATGAAGTGCTGATGGTGGTGGTGGTGATGATGATAGTAATGGAGATGATGACCATGAAAAAGATGTGACGGTGGTGCTGGTAGTGGTGTAATAATGATGAACATGTGGTGATGACGGTGATGGTGTAGATGATGATGGTAATATGATGATGATGATGATGGCATGGTGATGAAGAATGTGCTGTTGATGAGGATAAAAGTATAGGAGGTTCACAAAGGGAAGAGAAAGGAGGAAGAGAAGGGGAAGAAAAATGCTGTCGTGGTGACAGTGGTGACAGATGATGGTGGGAGTGGGTGGTGACCTCCAAGAGCCAGTTCCACAGACAAATAAGCTGTCCTCTCTGGGCCCATCACTTTGCTATCAGGTCGTAGCATTCGATAACCACTGCACGATGAGTGTCCTGACAATTGCTAAAACGCATTCCAGCTGCACAACATTAAGTAATCTTAGGAATGAGTAGAATCTTTCTGTGGATCTTAACACTTACAGTCGGGTATAAAAATGGATGTATTCTTTATGGTATTTATAACCATTCAATTATAAAGGCTCAGGTAATTACAAAGTTACTTCATTCCCTGAAGCTGTCACATCTCTTCGGATGAGGAAGAAAGGGAATGATCAGGAGGAGGGACGAGTGAAAGGAAAGCAGGAGGACAGGAAAAGCAGTCCAGGGACCATACTGTCACCTACAGGCAGAATGAGCCTGAATGGGGAGATGGACCACCTGGCTACTTCGCAGAAACACTTCATACTCGGTGCACATTTAGAAAGGCAGACTCTTCCTGAGGAAGTTCCTGAACACAAAAGGCACATTTATTTAGAAGTGCAGGTGGTCTTTATGAATAGGTTCAACCTGCCAAAACAGGCAGGTGGGCACTTTCTGCTGGGCACAAGGGCATGTCTCAACTGCTTGTGCGAACCCTCAGCTTTGTGAGAGACCCCGGCCCGTTTCCTCTGACCAGCGGGCAGTCCATCTGCAGTAGGGGCCAGCTCATGAGACACAAACTCCTTGCGACAGGAAAGGCACAGGTTCCTGCAGAAATGTGGGGGCACTTATGGCTCCAGATCTCAGCTTAACCATTTTTTGTAAACAGAATGCTGACCTGAGGCAAGGGTCAGGTAACAGGCCCCCTCTGGAAATCTGTGGTGAGGACCCCTGTGCCTCCTGGAGTCTTTCCAGGGCCTCTCTGCCAGCCACTCTGCTGGCTGATCCGTGCTTCTTGTGACTCCAGACTTGCTGCTCAATCACTCCCCCTCCCATCCCCTCTTGTCTCTTTCTCATCCTTTTGTGTCAAGCCCTGGGTATGACTTGTGCTCCGCCAGAAGATGGTGATCAGGGCTGGTTCCCAGAATGGGGCGGAGCAGCCTGCCTGGTCCCCGCCTGTGCACGGGGGCAAACAGAAAAGCCAGGCTCCGTCCTCCAGCGAGCAGCACAGACCCACCATGTCTCTGGTTTGGGGCCTGTGTGTCGCCCAGCAATCCTCACAACACCCTGCTCTTATATGTCCTCAAGCGCTGTATAAACTACATTCCCTTTGAGATCCCACTTCTGCTTGCATTTGGAAACAGGCTCATGGAAGAATCAGGAATTAATACTGAAGACAAAAGAGAAGTGAGTGCCCTCGACAGAGGCAAAGTCCCTGCTAATTGCTTTCTGAGCATTTGAGGATTGAGAGAGGAATTTTGGAAGCAGCCTGAGAGCAAGAACACACAATATTCGTGTCACTTAGCAGTGATGTGAAAAGAGCATGGGATGTCAGGGGACAAGCATCCAGCCGCCACTGTGCCACTGACTGGCTCTGTGAGCTCAGAGAGGTCACTTAGCCTTTTTGGGTCTCACTAGTATTAAAACAAGGATGTAGACTAGCCCTCTTGCAGTCCACCAGAAAGGTCCTGATCCGAGGCTGATGCTCATGTGCATCCTGCTGGGACTGACTCAACACATGGCAGCAGAGGGCAAACCAGCAGAGGCACATGCCCAGACCCCTCACAGGCATGCCACAGCGCCCCGAGGGAGGGGGTGGACGCACGTCTTTTCTTCCAGGAACTCACTCTGAAATGATTTCATTTCCAACTCAAGGAAAGGGCCGATGTTCTGGATCCCCAAATGCATCCTGAAAAGAGTGCCTCTTGCTTCAGTCCTACGTTGTTTTGCTGTTTTAAAAAATTCCTCTCACCAAGAGACCTAGATTTCATGCAGATTAACGTTCAAGAGGAAAAGAGTATGTTTCTGCATCCTTTGCTCCTTTGGTGGCTTTCTGGGAGAAGCCTTCTGGTGGTATCCGGCCCCTTCGTAAGAGCACCGAGCAGGAGCTGAGGACAGGGAGGAGGCAGAAGGCGGAGCAGGCACCCTGCCTGCCCCGCTGCTTAGCAACGGCTCCCCTCTGCCTGAGAACAATGACGTAGGGTGACACGGGGCCCTGTCTCCTGAAGGAGCAGACTGATTTCGCCAGACACACATTTTCTGGCCATGATAATAAGATGATTATCACAGCAAGATCTGTGAAGCAATTCTAGAGCAACAAAGGGAGCGTGAGAGGCAAACTGCAGAGGGTGGTGGTGGGAGTGGGCGATGGCTTCCCGTGCACACGCGGGACTCACCGCTGATCCACTTCGCCTCGGGGTCATGGATTTTGAGCTCGTCACTGAAGAGGTCTTCCACAGTGACCCTCTTCTTCTGGGAAAGGCTGTTATCCTCCGCTAGGAAAGAACGAGACAGAGTTAGGTTTACTGACAAAAAGAGGCCCGTGAACAGCTCTGCTGGCCATTCAGAAATGGTGCATACGGTGCAACACGGAACTTTCGTCCTGAAATGCAGCGCCAAGACTGGTCACATTTTCTGCTTTGGGTCTGAATTATCAGAAACTGTGGTGAGGGGCTTCTGACTTGGGGGAAGCACGAACCTGGCACCTCCACACGCAGCACAGAAATCATCCTACTCCTCCGGTTCGAAGGGAAGCAACCGTGTCCAGATGGACCGACGAGCCGTATGGTGGGAACAGTCAAGAGAATAGGGAGTAGCTCTCAGGGTCAATCACTCACTAGGCGTCTATCAGAGCCCACTGTGGCAGCAGCGGCCTGTGCCAGGGATCGGAGACTTCCAGCATATTCCCTACGTGCTCTTCTCCACGTACCTCACATGTCTCTGGTCGTCTCTAGGTTGGGGATTAGTCCTTGTTCTGACAGGATCACACCCTAAAGGAAAAGTCTGTGTGCAAACTACTGGATTCTGCTCTGCCTCATCTCAGTCATTGCACTTGGGAGTAAGCACCTGGGACAAGTCCTGAAGGCACTAAACTCCTATCCACCTCAGCTGGAGCTGTCTAGTCAATGGCACCAGCAATGAGCTTTTAGGAACCTGTCAGTTTTCATCCTATTCCAGAGGCGTGTCGAAGCTTCTGGGGTGTTATGTGAGCTGTAGATGAGGCTCTGTGCGTTAAAGCACCAGAGTCCACTCGTCTACTCTGGATAGTTACAGGGAAGTCTGGATGTCTGAGCTGGATGAGCTTAGGTGACAGACCGAATCAGCGAGCTCAAAGAGAGGCAGTGGAAAGCACCCAGGAGGATCAGCAGAGAAGAGAGACAGAGCTAAAAGAAATGAAGACAGCCTAAAACACTTATGGGAACCATATTAATACCACAGGGGTTTAATGTTCATACAAAAGAGGCTCCAGGAGGAGAGTGGGGGCAGAGCCTAAACAGAAGAAATAATAGCTGAGAACTTCCCAAATCTGGGGAAGGAAACAGACCCCAGAACTGGTAATTCAGAGTTGCAAGCAAAAAAAATCCAAATACACACACACACACACACACACACACACACACACACACACATGCACGCTGTATTTAAAACAACAAAAATTCAAGATAAAGAGGGAATCTTAAAGGCAGCTAGAGAAAAATGAGTCACATACAAGGGAGCCCCCATCAGACTGCCTGCAGGCTTCTCAGCTAAAGCACTACCGGTCAGAAAAGAATGGCATGATATATTATTACAGTGCTGAAGGAAAAGGAAGTCCAACCAAGAATACGCTACCCTGCTAGGCTATCATTTAGAATTAAGGAGTGATAAATTGCTTTCCAGGAAAACTCAACTTAAACAAATTAATCACGACCAAACCAGCCTCACAGGAAACTCTGAAGGGATTTCTGTAAAAACGAACGAAGCCCCACTTACAAGTGGCAAGACATCAACAACATAAAATACTGGGGGGAAGAGAACAAAAATGCGAACTTTTAGAATAAGATGGATACTAACTTACTTTAAATTTAAAGTAGGTTATAAGCAAACCAACAATGAGCTTTCACCTCAGACCTGTGAGATTAGTTATTACCCAACAGAAACAAAAGTACAGTCAGGGATGCAGAGAGAAGGAAATGTGAGGCCCTGTTGATGGGCGTGCAAATGAGTGCAACCATTATGGAAAGTTTAAAGATGCCTCAAAAATACTGAAACTATTGATCTGTTATCCCACCTTAAGGTACCTGCCCCAGAACAAGAATACACCAGCTTGAAGAAACATATGCACCTCTGTGTTTATTTCAGGGTGATTCACACAGCCAAGAGTCGCAGCGACCTAAGTGACAACTGACAGGCAGGTAAGTAAGAAGCGGACTGTATGCTCAGTGGATATTACGCACTCTCGCAGCAGACACACACAGTGGAACACTAGACAGACAGAAAAAAGGTGAAACCCTACATTTGGAACAAGACGGGTAGACCTAGAGGGGATTGCACAGTGAACGAGGCAGCAGGAGAAAGATAACGAAGGGGCAGTGGGCACATCTGAACATCATTTCAACAGAAGTCGATAAGATTTATTTGTTTCCTACCAACTTTGTTGGCTTTCTTTAGGCTTCTGAGTCAAATACATCAGCGTCTACCTCCTCTTCCTGCCCTGACACCAATTTGTTAGAGCTAGGAAATAAGTGTGGAAATTCCAGAAACTGTCCATTTCTTAGTGGCTGCAGAGTTCACCTACCAGTTCCAGCAAAACAGCTTTGCTGAAATGCAAGTCTCCACTGCTTGCCCCGGTGATGACGGACTAAGAGGGTGGCCACTCCACAGAAGGAGAAGGGCCCAGGGGAACAAGAGACACCGCCACACTCGCCAGCGGGCTGACCGAAGGATCTGTGTCAGGCACTACTAATGGTGCAGGAACGATACTCCCAGGTGCGTCTTTCTCTTCTCCTAGTAAGAGAAGGGAGAGCAGGGCTACTGATGGCAGATGCTACTCCCACGTCTCCGGAAGGAACAAGTGCAGCCACGCGTCATAATCGACAGCTTAGAAAGTGACATTTAAGCCAGGCAACGAGGCTACAAGTCATGTTATGAACCCTGGGGATTTCTGACCTGGTCCTGACTTGAATTGTCCAGCTGTGGCAGGTTGCTCACACAGGAATCCTTAGGTCCGGTCTGGTGAGAAGACATCCTGACTTTGGCAAAAGTCCTAGAAACATAAGCTGCAGTGCCCAGTCGAGGGGGTATGTCCCCTATTTACATTTTGGAGGTTTCCTCCAAAATGCATCAAAGCATATTTCATATTTCTCTGGAGAAATCTCTCTGGAATACTCCAACCCTGAATGGAAGAAACTAGGCAAGTATGATTGGGATAAGAACTACATTAAGCCACATTATCTGGAGAGAGAGCAGAGGAAACACAAGACAATTGTAATCGGGGCTCTTTTAGGGAAATATCTTTTTGACTTGTTGAAATCAGTTGCTCGGATCTTCCTTTTTGCTGCCAAGAGCCATGACTGAGCTGGTGCTTTGCTTTCACTCTATTTTCCAACTAGCTTGATTCCCACCATTTTAAGATGTGGATGGTGATTTCATCTCCAGGAGGAACCTGTCACATAGATGTTCAAACAATTTCTGTTGAGTGTAAAAGCACTTACAAATCTATACCTTTGCTTTAATTTTTTGTTTATGCCTTATAATAAATTCTTTGCATGACTGAAATGTATTATTCACGGTCATACCCCAAATTTATGTCTATGAAAGGTACCAGGCTTTTTCATACAAGTTCACAAGTCTTTAAAGCCATCTAAGAAAAAGACTAGTATAATACAAAGTTGAGTCACAATGTACATTTTACTCAGTCTAGATACCAAGTCAGTAGCATCATTCAATACACCCCCTAAAGCAGGAAGTCCTAGTTGTGCTTTCTTTTGTTTTAAATCAAAAGCATCAAGGTACACATACCCTCTTCATGCCTTTCCACTGTTCTGTTAGATCTAGGAAAAAAAGGGAAATCTGAAATAGTTTTATCAACCTGACTGCTTTAGTGAGTTATAATCACTGAGCTCCTGTGACTTTATATAATAATATACACACAGGCTGAAAAGTTTACTTGCCTATTTTTTTTTCTGATTGTTGGGTATCCTTATTGAGATAAAATTCACATACCATAACATTCACACACAGTGCAGCCAACTCAGTGGTTTCACTATATTCACAGAATTTTTCAACCATCACTATGAATGAAGTTTAGAATGTTTTCATTATATCCCAAAGAAGCTCCATCGCCATTCGCAGTGCTCCGTTTATACCTGTCTCTTCTCAGGCTGAGGCAATAAAAAAAATCTACATTATGCCTCTCCACATTTGGTTATTCTGGATATTGCATACAGATAGACTCATATAATATGTGGTCTTGCTTATTTCATTTAGCATAATGCTCTCAAGGTTCATTCATGCTATGGTCTGTGTAATATGCACGGGCACTTTATTCCTTTTAGGGATGAATCTTCGAAAGCTAATGACGCGGAACTCGTTTTCATATGCTTGCTAGCTATCTGTATATCTTTGAGGGAGAAACATCTCCTCTTATCCAGATTGTAAAAGATGCTGAAATGAAAAGGTTCACTATTAGGAGAGAAAAAAGCAGTAGACGTGACTGAATAGCCTTTAGCTAACACTCTGGAAAGATCTAAATGTCAAGAGCATTCAGTGCCCCAACAGGCTCTGTGAAGAGATTCAGTATGGGATCCGTAAATCTTCTCCGGTCACTTCAGCAGAAGCAAAACACAGAGATGGGAGTAATTAGGAAAACCTGTGGAGGGGGCTCTTATCTAATGGAATGAATGCCTGTAACATTCATAGGAGACTCACAGGTTCTTAAGAATTTTGTATCAGTAGAAACACTGAAGGGACAGAGAAAGTGTGAAATAAAAGAGCCTTCAGACTTCTGAAACAGACAGGAAACATGCTGATAAAACTCTTCAGCTCTGAACTCATGCGACTTTTTATAAAGGATGAATTTCAGAGGGCAGAAATGAGACCCTCAAATAATTATTTTTAAGTCTTTCAACCTCATGGAGTTTGACCCACCATATTTAAAAAATTCCTTGGAACTGCCGATACATTTTTTCCCTCTTCAATTTAGTCCCTTTTAACAGACATGTCTGCAACTTAAAAATGTCTGAACTGTCAATGCACTGGGGAGCCGACACTCTCTTTGCAGTTTCACAGGTCCATGAAAGAGATGGAGTGTGCCTCCGTCTCAGAGCACACCCAGAGCCTGACTCACTTAGGCAGTTTAGGTGATGATACTTAGGAATGCTGAGCTGATGATATTTTGGACTTGGGAGGTGAAGCTATCATAGGTTGAGATCTCTGGGAACCTGAGAGGTGTACCTTATATGTGGAGGAATGAGAATCTTGGGGACCAGACCACATAGGCAAAATAGTGACACCCCAAGATTTCCATGTGTCCCAGTGCCAGGAACTGAGTTGTGCCTCTTCCTACCCTAATGCTCTATGTGACTGTAATGGAGACAGAACCCTAGAGGAGGCAATTCAAGCTAAAAAAGGATACGGTGGGGCCCTAATGTGATAGGACTGGTATCCTTGTAAGAAAAGAGGTACAGACATTGGCGTTTCTCTTGTCTCTGGTCTTCTCTCTGCATGCAGAGAAAAAGCAACGTGAGACAGCGAGAAGGTGCCATCTCACAGGAACAAACCCTGCCAGCACTTAATCTTGGGCTTAAAGGGTGGAGACTTGTGAGAAAAAAACTCTTTTCCAGCTAGCCAGTCAGTGGTATTTTGTTATGGCAGCTGGAACTTACCAGTGCCATGTAGTTTCAAAGTTCAGTTGCCAACTCTTTTGCTGGCGCACAGAGACACCACATTCACACGCATTATCTTGTGCTCTTACATTTCTAAGCTGCCGTATGTATTTTATTTGCATATTTGATACAGGCATGACTTCTGTCATAAAGACAGCTTTACCTCTTCCCTTCAAGTAGACATAATCCATTAGAATTAGAAGAACACTGGTTTGTTTAAGAGAGTTCAGGTTCAAATAACAAGCTACTTGTAGGTATTGGCAGAATTTAAGAAATGAGAGTCCACTGGATCTGAAGAACTCAAGACAAATTGCCTATTGACAGAGTATAACAATTTTTCTTTCTATGGCTTTGTCCACATTCTCAGGTTTGACACAGACATCTGTGTTTAAGAATAACATTGTGAAAGCTTTAAACGGATTTTCCACTTTTCAATCACCTTGTTATTATTTAATGATGAAGTTTATTAAAGTGAGAAAGAAGTTGCAATTATTACCCCAAACTGAGGAAAACAACAGGAGTTTCAGTGGTGGCATTAGGTGATTTAGGCTTACTTCCTTCTGCACCGTGTCTGGGGGAGAGCGAGAAAGACCACTGACGGTCAGTGGAACAAGAATGCATATTCAGAGAAGTGTTCATATAAAGTTATTAATTAAATCTAGTGAGGAATTAAAAATAACTGCCCAGGTTTTATAACTCAGAATGAAGAAAGGAAGTGGGAGGGAATTCACATTAATTCAATTCTTGACTTTCATAGGAAGCAGACGGTGAACACTGATATATAAGCACACTGCTAAGAATCCCAGGACTAAATAACAGAAGGACTGGCATTAGGAATATCAGAAATGACATAGTAATGATATCCAGGTACTGGCTGTAGAATGGGTTTCACTATGGTTGTAGTATGAGAAAAAGTATTCATATTTTGAGTTTAGTTGCCAATTTAATATTTTGTTTACTTTTTCTATTTATACCTGTTACTTGGACAATAAATATTCACAGTCATATTCCGATCATAAGCATATAGTCATGTACAAGTCTGGCGTTTGAGCCAGTGTGTCTTCACGATGCACTGACACTAAGACCAGCTATTTGAACTTCCCGGAGATGACAATTTGCTCTACAAGCAAAGGTGCTCAGCGCGCCCGACAGGAACGCTGGGAATCAATTCTCAGGGGGTCGTCTCCGAGCAGCTCAGC
Organism: Solenodon paradoxus; assembly: GCA_004363575.1. NCBI lineage: Eukaryota > Metazoa > Chordata > Mammalia > Eulipotyphla > Solenodontidae > Solenodon > Solenodon paradoxus. The sequence continues at coordinate 144,075 of RJWH01002463.1, read as the reverse complement.
TTCTGGTGGCTGGTGGTGCCTCACTCAGATCACATTCCTCACCCTCTCCCTCTCCTGTCTGTGCCAAGTTTCCCTCTGCCTCCCTCAGAGCGGTGCATGTGGCTGCATTCGAGACCTGCTGGAAACCCTGGAACCTCTCCACCTCGAAATGCTTCATGAACCACCCCACAACCACAGAGAAGGCAGCACCCCAGCTTCCAGGCTAAGACATGGATTCCTCTGGGGCACGGTGTTTGGCCCATTGATCCCGCAAGACCATTTCCAAGCATCCTCTGAAAATGAATACTCACACATATACTGAATTTTTAAACAAGAATCTGAGTAAGGGAAAAAGAAGGGGGGAAAGTCTGCTTAAATCCAAGGTTCTGCAAATGATCAGCAACGTGATTTCTGCTGACTTTAAGGCCTCATAGAAAAGCACAGCGTGAAGTAAGAAAGAACCTGAGGTCTGATCAACACAAAGCTGCGATCTGGAAAAGGGCCTGCGTTTGTCATTTCTGCTTGAGCCATTAATGGTTGCTAACGCAGGGCTCACAGGGAGAGTTATGTCTCAAAAGAAGGTGAGCAATTTCAGCTGGAACTTAATCCTCCTTGGACCCCTGACTGCCTAGTTAATTTTGGACAATTTCTCCCCATTGCTCCAATTTGTGAGATTACAAATTTCTATGTTTCTGACTGTGACCTGTCACTGGACTTTGACTCCTGAAATGGCGCCTCTAGTTCCTGGCTGGCAACGTCTAAAACAGAAAATACTAGACCAGCCAGTCCCTCACGACACATGGTCCCAAAGGCAGCCCAAGCTCACCTGAAATTGATCAGGACTCCCCTCTAAACCAGACGGCAGACTCCAGAGAAAACCAGGCGCCAGGGCTAGATTCACTCCTACTCAGGGGGTTTTATGCCACATTGCCTTTAAATCAGGACGCATAATGTAGCAAGGCTTTGAAAAGGGCCCTTATATGGATAAAAAGGCAGGCACACTCGCCTTAGCCTGCAGTCCTGGTGCAAACGTGAATAGTGATCATCAGCCGCCTTCCTTAAAATGAATGGCTCTTCAGTGTAAGGGGTCAACAAACACGCAAGGTGCACTCGCAATCCTTCCAGAACTAATGATGGAAAGTCAAAAGACGGACGGTTAAGACTCTCCTAGGGACTCACTTCTCAGTACTTTGGAAGTTTGCAACTAGCGATAAAGTTAGTAGAAGAGCAAATTAATTCTTTCTTTTATGAGAATGTGTCAGAATTCCCTCTTTTCAGATTTGTTTCCATTTAAAGAATGGCGCAGACTCACGGTTCAGGTCCCAGGGATGCAGACTGCATTCCGAAAGCATTCCATACGTCAGGGCTCTCGCTCTTTGCGGCAGACACTAGGCTACCTCCCCCCGAGCCCCGGAGCTCTTCCACCTCAGCTGAGGGACCCCTCTGAAACACGTGCTTCTCAACTTCCCTTACAGCTAAGGACGGTCGTGCAGTGACAGCTGCAGGAAACACGCCGTCTCCTGGCTAGTTTTGGAGAGAGAGAGAGAAAGAGACAGCTCTGTGAGTCTTTCCTCCTTCCCGTCTGTGAGGAAACTCGGTGTGACGTGTGCAGACTTCGCGGTCACTGCGCAGCTTGCTGACGATGGCTGCAGAGAGAGACGGTGGCCACCCGATCCCCGTAATCTCTCCGAGCCACTGAACTGTCCCAGGGTGGGCTCCATCTAGACCTCTTAGTTTCTGACACAGCACAAACTCCTACAACAAACTCCTACTCAGCGTGGCGTTCTGTTCCTGGGGCCAGAAGTACTGTAGCTGGAAGACTGTGACGTCTGAGTGTAGACAGATGCTCAGATCCCTGAGCGGGTTCATGAGCGGGCTGACCAGGCCGTGAACGTCCTGAAACATATCTAATGTTTTTCCTTCTAATGAAAAGACTATAACTTCATCAGATTCTAAAAAGAGATATGACTTACATATAACTTGTATAGACAAGAAAGCCGTTAGAGGACAATCTCAAATCCAGCATGTGAGGGTCCCAAATCTCAACCTGCTCTCACCCACCCTTCCGTCTGAACTCCCGATGCCCTGAGGTTCCGCTGTGGCTACCGGTCAGATGTCCTCTGTTCAGAGAGCACTTTTTATGGCGAGTGGCGACCTTCCCTCTTGGGCTTCCTCCCACCTGCACTGGGCCCGCCTCTCACAGTCTAGTTCGCCCTCCTCCAGAAGCCTCCTTCCTCATGTGCGCCTGTGTGCACCCACCTTCCCACATCCTTCCACAGGACATGCCACCTACCCATGCAGAGCACTCAGGCAGGCTCAACGCTAACACCGACTTTGGTCAGAAACAAAAATAAAACAATAACAGCGGCAGCGGTGGCCCCAAGTTTCCGCTTCATGACCAGCGTAGACGCCACGCACCCCCTCGGTTAGATGGCGGGTAAGTGCGAACAGACACAGAGTAATGCAGAGACACAGCCACAGCCGCGCAGGTGGACACCAGAGGTCAAGCACCCTCTGGTCCTGCGACAGGGCACTTGTCATTGCCACTGATAACAGAAGGATTTCATGAGACTGGGTCGTGGATGGGTTCACCATGGGACGGAGGACAGCTAGAAAAAATCTAGAAAAGGGAAATCACCTATTTCTATAGGACTAAGAGACAGCAGCGGATATATTACGAGTTATGCTAGACAGAAAATTTATTAAATTACCCTTCTGCTACTTTGCATGTTTCATAGGCTTTACACCAGACCTCGTGGTGAGGTAATCGTCATTGATTAGAAATTGGACACTAATACTACCTAAAATAAGACAAGTCTCAAACAGTATTGTGAACAAAAGAACCAGTTGTCAAAGGACACACATTACATGATGACATTGATCACCTAAAACAGAAAGTAAAAGAATGCAGAGCTACTCTATGATGTTTGAAACTAGGTTACCCGTGAGGGAGGATGAGTGCTAAGAAAGAACAGCTTTTGGGATGCTGGATACATTTGTTTCTTTGATCCGAGTGCTGGCTTAGAGGAGCCGTTCAGGGAAGGAATTCATCAAACAACACAAAGCTGCAGTCATCCCTTCCTGTCTGTGGGGTCTTCTGCAGACTCAGCCACCGTGGCTGGGGGTGATCTGGCGGTGTCTGAGCTGAACCCGTGCAGACTATTCTACCCAGACGTGAGTCCCTAACCAGTGCGAATTACAGCTATTCAGAGAGCACGTACGGTGCATTAGCTACTGTGGGGACCCCACAGACCATCCAGAGTATATGGAAGAAGGGACAGAGGCAAACACTACATCATTTTCAGTGAAGAACTGGAGCGCCCTCAGGGGCCAGGAACTGGTCCCTGTGGACACCAGGTGTCTTGGCACCTGGTTATGTTGGTGCTGGAACCCTTTATAGCTATGCGATCTGCAGAAGCTCAATTCATACAAGGACATACACACGCATGTCATCATGCACACGTATGTGTACATATACACAGGTCGCTTGTTCCCGATTTTAAAGGATAGCCTTAGAGCAGCGAGATGCCACTGCTCTCTATTACAACGCCCAAACCCAGAACTCTGGTAGCATGAAACTGTTAAGAATGTGGGGGAACGGGAGCGCCCTCACTCATGGTGGGGATGCAGAGGAGCAGAGCCGCTTTGGAAGAGGGTTCTGTTTTCTCACAAAATGCAAGAGTTTCTCCATGTGATCCAGCAGCCACATTTTTCCATATTTATCCAAAGGAGCTGAAAGCAGGGCCTCGCAAGCCTCCACACAGCTCTACGCAGCAGCCTGACTGGTAATCGCTGACGCTGGAGGTAATGGAGATGAATGGAGAAATAAACTGGCACATCCAGACACTGAGAAATTCTTCAGAGCTACAAGAAATGCGCAACCAAGCCACAGAAAGACATGCAAATGCGTATCGCTAAGAGGAAGCCAATCTGCAGAGACTGCAGGCTATGAGACTCCCAACGCACGGCCTTCTGGAAAAGGCGGAACTCGGGAGACAGTGAGAGCAGCAGCTGCCCGGAGTGGAGGAGGCTGAAGAAAGAGTGAACGGGGGAGCTGCGGGGGCGGCAGGACCCTGTTCTGCATGACACGGCGATGATGCAGGCAGGTCACCAGTCATTTTGTCCAAGCCCGTCAACTAGGACCACCAAGGGTGAACCCCAGCGCCAGCGGGGGACGGCAGGGCAGCTATGCTCAATGTCTCTTCCTCAGTAACGCAACGTAGCCCTTCAAGGATGCTGGTGGTGGGGGAGCTGCGCATGGGTGGGGCGACGTGTAAGAGGAAAATCTCTGCACTCCTTCTAACCACTGCTGCTGTGAACCTCAACCGTCTCTAAGAAATAAAGTCAACTGAAAAAATGCACGGAAATGTTCTCATAGAATTTGCTTGTTTGATGAAAGCAACGATTCTTGGGTGGAGGAATTTCTTCGAATGTTTACTTCCACTGAGCTTTTCCCCTATAAGCACATCCCTCGTTTCTTTGACGCCAGCGTCATTCAGAACGCTGCCTCCTGCACCTGTGCTCCCCAGAGGAGCGCACACCTGACTCAGGGCCCGAGACTGCCCGTGTCCTAGGCTTCTCCCCTCTCAGTGAAGTCTGCTGAGTCCACCTGGAACTAAGGACATGCTGAGGATTTTCCACGCAGTTCTTGGCATGAGACGTAGTGATGAAATCTCAGTTCCACACAAAGACTGCTCCTGCGTAGAAACAAAGTCATTCTAGAAACTTCTGCTGGGTCTCCACCCAAAGTCTGCCTTGGACATGACCTTCTAAGATCCAGGCTCCTCAGAACATGCCACCAGAAAGTGGTTTAGTGTTTTCTGCCTCACACTGCTGTCCATCTCCTCTGATGTGAAAATCCAGAGGAGTCAAACATCAGGGATGTTTTAAACAAGGAGGACCCGTCGGATTTGCCCGCTCCCCCAACAGTAACCATGCCTCTGAGGCTATCAGAATCCTTTTCACCGGAACGCAGATGGCAGCTGCCAAGAGAGGCGCAGGCTGTGGTGACCTGTCCCAGACACACGCTTACACGTGAAAATACGAAGTAACTCTGTGTCTGTCACTCAGAGAGAATCCAGAGAAGAGCACACCGCAGCAAGGGAGACGAGCGACAGCGCCGAGAGGACATTCTCAGCTGGCTCACCCCTTCGGCACTAAGATCGCCTTCAACACTTAACTGATTTTTAAAACACATATTGTGCACAGCTGGTGGTAACTCGACGGCACAGAGAACACCGCACTCGTTTGGAAAGACGACACGCGGCCCTCAGGCCCCAAGGCTCTCACAGGCACTGCCTCGTGTCCTTCTCACCAGGGACTCGGGAACACACGCCCCAGGGCCGAGTCCAGTGACTTCAGAACGCACTGCTGTGTGAAGTCAAGAGCAGGTACCGTGAACCGAGTTTCCACAACCAGGAGACCGGGCTGGAACGGGCAGTGCTCGAGAAAGACCGTCTTGTTCAGAGCCTACTCTGTTTCTAGAGGGGCTGTGCGAAGGGAAGCGCGCGGTGGGCAGCCGTGCTCGGAAAAGCAGCCAGGGCTGTGCGAGCAGGCCCCAGTGCCAGCACTAGGAGGACCCCAGGCCTGAGCCTGGGCTCCGTCCCTTGTCTCGTGGAAGCCGCGCCTGCCCTCGGTCAGGCCCTGCGGCTGTGAGCGCAGGGTCAGTTACCTGCATAACCCGGAGGCTTCCAGCCCAGCCCTGCCAGCGCGGCTTCATGTCAGTGGTGACACCGAGACTGCCTGCGCACGCCCTCCTTTCAGACGGCCCCGCTGTCACGGAGGGGACCTGTGTATCCTGCCCCGCGTTTTATCCAGCTCTGCGGGCAGTGCCCCTTCCCTGGGACACTGAACGTTCGTCAGTGGTAGCTCTGGGGTTTATGTGAGGTTGCTCTGCAGGTTAGGGAGTTCGAGAAAGTTAGGAAAATGCATACAGTGCGGTTCCAATGCCCCCAGGTCAGTGAGGTCAGCAGCAGTCACAAGACAGAACAAGGACGTCTTTGCAAATTGTCACCCAAATTCTCTCAGCTCTGCTCATGTCCATTTCAACAGTGGAATCGACTTCTGTTCCAACAGAAGCGGACTGTAGCCTGCGTCCGGCGTCCGGCGTCCCGGGTGAAGCTGGTCTGTCCAGCATCTCTGGGGGTCACGGACAGCCTCTGTCTGACGAAGAAGTTTCTCCTTACGCCTAGTGTGTTGAGGGCTTTACCATAAAAGGATTCTGGATTTTGTCAAATTCTTATTCTGTGTCTACTGAGATGATCACGTGGTTTTACTTTCTTTCCTCGACTCATGAATACGTCACACTGATGCTCATATGTTAAAACCACATTTTATGTCATGAGACAAATCCCAACGGGTCAAAGGACACAATGCCTTTACGTTGCTGGGTTCACTTTACTAGCATTTTGCTGAGGATTTTACACTTATACTCAGAAGGAGCATCAGTCGGCAGTTTTCCTGGGACAGCCTCGTCTAGTTTTGATGTCAGGGTCTAGATTACCGCTTATCAATTTAGATGCTGTTGTAATAGTTCAAGTACACGTCATAACTGGCCGGCACTTCTGCTCCTAGGAAGGACACTCTTACATTGCGTTTCTCCCCAGCAGTCTAATACCTGCGAACTCTATTTATTGACAATTTGAGCTATTTATTTTCCTTGTCGACCCAAATAGGCACCAAATGCAACAGTATAAGTGGATGGTGTTTTCTCACCATCATTACAGAGTGGTTATCTTACAGGTAAAGTCTCTCTTATCCTCAGTCCCGTCACTGCAGCTGCTGAATTCCTACCGGTCTGTCAGAGCCACTTCACAGGCCACCTGCCTCCTGACCGTTCTCAGAGAGGAGCTCGTGCTGTTTCCCTGAACTCCTCTAGCGCGCATTTTTGAAACATTCAGCAGTGTACTTGTAATGCACATGCTTTGGCTGATGATTTTTGCGTATTTTTTCTTCCCTTGTGATTTCTGACTGCTTATAGCCCCTTGGCTTCGTCAGAAGCACCTGATAATGCTTTCTCCTGAGTTCACACTCAGTATCTACTGCTGCCACACTTTTCTTAACTCATCCTGGTTACAGGGCCCAGGACTTCGTGAGATGCATAAAATTACTGTCCTGAGCTCACCAGGCATGTAATAAGCGTGAATTTTCATAAGTGCCACACATTTCTACCTGGTCAACAATGACATACGCAAACTCGAGGCACAGGAAGTGGGCCTTCCCACTGAAAGCCTGCGCCCTCCTGCGACTCGGCACCACGAGAGCCAGCACCTGGGAGAAGGAACGGCATAGCAGGAAGTCACTAAGAATGAGATGGCCAGGTCGGCGAGGCTGTTTCTCCCCGAGTGACATGCTTTTCCCAGGACAATGAGATTACCTGGTGTCAGCAGGATGACCGAGGTGACGATCAGGGAGCAAATGACCAGGATGACCAGCAGAGCGATTGCGATGCCTTTCCAGTTCCTCTGCGGAGGGTTGCTCCCGACCAGCTCCTGGAAACACAAGAGGGGAGTCCAATGAGCGACACGGGGACGGGGACGTGGCAGCCAGGAACCACCCGCTTCCAGCAAGAACCCAGCGAGGCGCACAGCAAGGACAGAGGCCCTTCTCAAGCTCGAGGCTGCAATGAGCTCTTCACTCCTCTTTCTTCCTGTCTTGGGATCTCTTCCCTGTGCCTGGAAAACCTTATCTCAGGGAAGAACCTGATGCCAGATTTGGGTGAACTTAAAATTTTGCCGCCCAATAACCTGGGATTCGAGTGCAGGATTAACTATGGAATATTCTCTCTCTCCCTCTCTCTCCTCTCTCTCTCTGTCTCTCTCTGTCTCTCTCTGTTGCACACACACACACACACACACACACACACACACACACACAGAGCACTATTTATTATAGAATATAATTGTCCAACATCAAGAGACTGATAAAATAAATCAGGATGCATCACACAATCATCTCCCAAGATTCCTTTATAAGAATCTTACACTCTTCAGCCACAAAAAAGCAAATGACCCACTCAAAAGATGGGCAGAAGAGCTGAATAGACACCTGTCTAGGGAAGACACACAAATGGCCTACAGACAGATGCAAAAATGTTCTATATCAGTCAACATCAGAAAAATGCAAAGTGCTATCTCCTTCTCTTCTTTCCTTTCTTAAAATGCTTCTTCCTCCTCTTCCTTTCTTAAAAAAAAAAGTCATATAGAATAGGACTAGAAAGGAAGATGGAAAAAATGAAAACTGTTTTCTTCAATGAGCAAGGTTGCTCGTGATTTATTCCTCTTTAGCTTATCCCGTTGCTATTGCTACAGTACTGTTAGTGTAGCAAACTAATTGCTGTGCTCAGGAACTGGTGTCCGTACCCCGAACCTCTTCACTTGGTGGACTCCCGTGCCTGCTGGCTAGTTTGTTCGGCGTCTTACCCTCCATCATTAAGAATGAATTAATTTTCTGGGAAAAATCTTAGTCACATGACTACCATTGCTGCAATATTGATACTCTTCATAATTCTGGTGAGAAGGGTTATTTCCTTTGTAAAACTGGTTGAAATGAAATGTCTGGTTACTCCACTGGCCCTGGGTCTCGAACCCAAGTCCTTGAGCTATATGTGGTCCACTCCCCAGTCACTGGCTTAGTGCCCGAGCCACTCCATGCATATTTAACTAGTTCACACCCAGGTATCAATGCATCTCTACTTCCCTTTGGCATTGGAATCCCTTTGAGGCTCTTGGCTCCTTTTCTCAAGAAAAAAGTCCTATGGTGCACCCTGGTGGAGTAATGGCTAAGTCAGCTGCCTCTGGCCAAGGGCAGCCCTCATACATCCCAAGGACCTGGGTTCACACCCTGGGGCTGGGCAAACAACCAGCATGAACAACCAAATAAAATAAATAAAACGCTCTCTCCTCCTCTCTCTTCTCGCCTGCCTGCCCACTTGCCTTCATTCCCTCCTGCACCTTTCTTTTCAAAACAGTAATGAAAAAATCCTTTGCATATCACTACATAGCTCACCTCACCTCCATCTCTACCTTTCAGCACCTCAGTTCTCATCTTACGGCCCACAGCTTAGGCTCCAACATGGCCATTCGCGTGTCCCCTGTGCCTCTAAGACTCCGTATCTACTAGTCTATCTGCTCGTATCTCTCTATCTTCATTCCAGAAGGCAAGTGGTTTGCAGCTTTCATTGTCAGCTGAGAGAGCACCTCTGATATTTTAGGAAGGTTGGCCTGCTTTCAGAGTTCCTTACTCTTTCTCGTGGACACACAGCACCTTGGAAAAGCTTTTCTGTAACCCTGCTCCCTGTTCAATTGTCTGGTTGCTGCCTGCGTCACCAGCAGGCTGCCAGCTACTGAAGGACTGTCTTGAGGTACTCAGGTCCCCTGCGGCAAGGCCAGGACATGAAGAGTCCAGGGGCTCCACACTACGCAGCTGCGGATGCCTTCAGAGGAAACTGTCATTTCTAGCATGTCTGGCAGAAAAGCTGTGGCTGATTGACAGAAAGCCTAGCATTAGCACAAGAGCAGCGGCATCAAGTCATAAATACCAACTGGCCCTAAAAGAGGGAGTGAGAAATGGCACCGAGAGCTGGCGAGCCCCTCATCCCTAGTGACATAATCATGGTTCACGTGTGTTTTAAACAGATCGAAAGGAAATTAAAAACAGAAACTGAAAACAAATGAAACCTCTTCCTTATTTTGGTAATGTTAAAAATAGAGTTCATCTCTTCAGCATGCTATTTTCTTAGTAACACGTGACTAGAGCTTGATAGTTTATGTGCCAACTAGATAAGTGGAAAGGGAGAAATACGCGTTAGAAAACAATGGAAGGCACCACGCCCTGAGCGTTCGGGACTGACTCCACTGTGTGCTTCTCTCCATTGGTGCAGACTGCCCGCCCTGCTCCCGCCAGCCCTGCAGCTGGCCCTCCTGCTGGCCTGAGATTCGGCCACTCTCCCTTGGTCCAGCCTTCCCATCTCTCACAGAATTCCCCTGGTACCTTATCATGCCTTGTGCCTTAGGTGGAGCATTGTAGGTTCAAATCAATACTCAGGTGCTGGCTTCAAAACTCAGAGAAAACCAGGAGGACGGAAGGAAAGTATGGGTGGGAGGCAAAGAGAGTCTGTCGTGGAAGTGTCAGAGAATTGAGTGAAAGGTTATTCTATCTGCTGATAACTGTGAAGCATAAGATATCACAACTGTACTACTTATCACTCTTACTACTAAGTAATGTTTCAGTAACACTGGCGACGCAAGAAGGCAGCACATTTCCTCCGTTTATAAAGTTGTGAAGGACACAGAGCAGTCACATTGCTTTCGTCTGCTATTTTTGGAGGAAAGGCGCAGGCAGGGAGAGGAGGAAGAAGCACTTATTTCATTTACTAGTTTTAGTTTCTTGTCCATCTTGCTTTCCCCAACCCCCGCCCAGGACGTGAATCCAGATCCCTGGGATGTAGGCGGATTGCGCTCAGCCAGAGACGGGGGACCCAACCTCTACTCTACCAGGGTGCACCCTCATCTCCTTCTTCGTAAGCTCTGATGGGGGACATCAGAATCTGAACTTCTGCTGGCTCCCCACATCGGGGTCCAGGCTGCAGCCCCGCAGGTCCTCAGTAAAGCACCAGGCTCTCCCGGCAGCCGTTCCTGCCCTAAGGGACACGGACAGGTTTGCTCCTGCAGAGTCTGCAGAGCCCGCACAGCTCATAGAACAGGGGCGTAACCTGCAGAAGAAGGGGGACTTCCAGTGACCGAAGCCCTGTCCACACCGCTCAGGTGGAAGAGCTGAGCTGGGGGCTGTGGATGTGGAGGAGCCGGGATGGAGCCGGGGGGAGACCAACAGGGGCTGGTGACAGAGAGGTCCAGGCCTTGCCAGCCACGGTGGGGACAGCTGGCCATTTCGCATTTTATTTCCTTTTGCAAAAGGCAGCGGGGTCGGCCAGATGGCTCACTCAGCAGGGACGGAGGAAGCACATTCAATGGCTGTCTTCATGACAATCATGCTTGAGCCCTCCGACTCCCCACGGTGTCTGAAGACCAGAAGGCAGCTTCGGCCCCCAGAGGGGAAAGAGGCCTGTCCCTGGGACCCACGTGGGGGATGGAGGCTCACCAAGTCTGCGGGGTTGAGCCCGCGCCAGTGAGACTTCACCAGCGAGCCGGGGCGAGGCTGCCAGCCCGCAGGCCGAGGCGACGAGGCACTCGGTGTCCAAGAAGGCTGGCCCATCTGAGCCCCACCACTACGGGGCCGCGCTTGTACGCACATGGGGTGCTTCTGAGAGCTGTGGGCATCAGCGCCCCCGTGTGGATGGCCCCAGGGGCAGCAGGAGTGGCCAGATTGTCCATGGTGGCCAGTGGGGGGCGGGTACAGACTGGACGCTCCACAAAGTTCTGTTGATGTCATTCCCACTTGGTTGACAGGCCCTGCCCTGGAGGCCTGGCTATTAGGCATGAGTGTCCGTGTTCCTAGTGCCTGAAGAGGGGCTGACCCCGGACACTCGCTCTGCCACCTGCCTGGTCCCCCACGCTCTCGGCGACGGCCCCACCACAGCTTCCCAGGGCTCCCCACCCCCGGCCCGTGTTTGCTTCATGGACTGGCTTCCCTTTTCTGCTGTGAATCCAGAAACTTCTGAAGCAGCTATTTTTTACATAACACGGCTGTCTGCTACCGCCTGGGCGCTGCAGGGACCAGAGCCGCCACCACTCTGCAGGAGGCTGTCACCTTGGCCTGCCGTCCAGCAGGCCTGCCCGGGAGGGCGCCGCGCCCTCAGTCCTTCTGAAGAAGACAAGGCCAGCCAGCGATTCTTGACTGGAACGACACACCTTCAACAGGTCTGTCGTTCTTCTTTACCTGCGAATCCCACACAAGGGCGTGCGCTGCCTTGGCCCTTTGGGCACAAGGCATGACTGCACCTGACAGCTGTTCTCATTAAATGAGTTCAACGGGGACGCCATTCTCACTTCCAGAGCAATCTAACCAGGATCTCTTCTGACCTCGCGTGGGATGCTATCACGTCGTCTCATAAATCACTGAAAGCGATGGCACAAGATCCAACCACAGTCAGAAGACGTTTCCCAGTAAATCAGACCCAGGAGAGATCCCTTTCAGAGGAAACTGGCCACCCCCGTAAGTCAAAGAATTTCACAGTGAGCATCTGCATCCCTCCCGTGGCCACATCTCAGCACTGAAAGCATCTTTAGAGAATCATGGTACTTGTTGAGACTCACGGATGCCCACAGGCCGTTTGGAGACAAGCAGCTTTCCAGCAAGTTCCAGGTCTCAGGTTCCAACATGAAAATCCCACAGGCACGCGAGATATATGAGGAGCAAACAAGTCACTAACAAGTCTCAGAGACAAGAAACACCAGCAGTTTAATAACAGACTAAAATAATTTTGCTCATTTTTTTTTCCCAAAAGAACTGGCTTCCCCACTGCCATCATCACCTGGCAGAGAAGGCCTTAAAGTGCCCAGATTGGCGGCCCTGGTGGAGCAGTGGTTCGGCTAGTCACCTCCAAAGGAGCACTGGGTTCACGTCCCGGGACCGAGGAAAGTGACCAGTGAGAACAACTTAATAACACTTAAAGCTGCTTTTTCCTCCGCTTTCTTCCAGCCTACTTTCACCTTCATTCCTGCTTCCACCTTTCCTTTCAAAATACAAAAGAAAAGTTCCCAGGTAAAAGGGTCTTTCCAGCCTCCCCCACTCTGTCAGCGGGGCAGGGTCCAGTGCCCACTCCACTTCCGGGTTCCAGTGTGGGAATCAAAAGGTCCAGTGTATTCTTGCCTAGTGTCATGAAAATGGGACTGGAAGGAGTGTGGAAGAATCCGATGCCCTCCTGATATCACGTGGCCTCGGAAGGACGTGGAGCCAGTTTGCAGAGGATGAATCAGACACCGAGAGGCGAGGAGACAGATGCCGACAGCTTGATCTCTGCTGGAGATCCGTTGCTCGGCTTCATTTTCCTCCTGAGGCCTGGATGACTTTCCCTGTCGATTTCATAAGCCTTTCTGTCTTTAGGAAAGATTCTATTTCCCATTTTACTTAAGCTAGTGTGAGTGGGTCTTGAATGCGAGGAACAAAGAGTGGAAGCTTGGCGCAGCATCCTGCTGGCACAAGGCCGGCCGCTCCTACTCCAGCTCATTAGCGAAGGAGACATGCCAGCTTCTGTGACATCTTCTAGCTAAGCTGACGCTGGAAAACCCGAGAAAAACTGAATTCTGTGCTTGGTTTTATCATTTCAAAAGAGCTAACGTGATGTATAATATTCTCTGGAAAGATCAGTTTCTCTCGCAGTCCACAGTGATTTTTCCAGGGACGTCTCAGAAACACTTAGCGTGTCCCCTCACAGCGTCTCAAGAAGCTTCACGGCTGCCCGTGCCAGGTGGGCAGGGCCAGGCTGCAGCAGGCGCCGGTCCGACAGTGGGCACCGCGTGTTCACGAGAGTGGGGAGTCCACTGCTTCGGGTACCAGTTTCCCCAAAGGAAGTGTCTAGTGATTTTAAACTCCAACTGACTGAAAATGAGACCTGTTGGGTCGATCCGTATTTTCCAGCTGTTTTTGTAATAAAAATGCTCTTATCCGGCATTTTCATGCAATTCGGTCTGATGAAGACACATGGAATCACAGAAGCCTTAGGTGTGAGGGTATAACTAACAACCTTACATCCCTCTGCATCGAGTCCCCCTCTGCCAGGTCACCTGGTAGGTCTGCAGGCTCCGAGGTTCAGAAACGGGCTCCTTGGGGGGGTCATTATGGTGCCCACCAGTGGGGGACGTGCCACGTAATGGCAAGCGTGGATGCTGCAGGGACTCTCAGGAGGGCAGGGGATCTTGATCGCGGCGGAGGGACAGGCAAGGGCTCTCGGTGAAGGGAAAGTGGATGTGACCGTGGGAGGCTGCCCAGGACCCGGCAGAAAGCTGGGGCGGGGGGTCCTCGCAGAGGTGGCCGAGGGTGGTGGCAGGGACCCGGTGCTCAGGGCTGCATGCCCCCTGCGGAGCCTGGGAGGCACAGCAAAACCAGGTCCCCACACATTTTGTCTTCAGTCCGAAACATCAGACGACGTCAGTGAAGGACACTCCGCCCGCTGCCTCTATACCGTCCGATCAAGGCGGCCTGGTCAGGGGCTCAGCGAGGTCATGATGGCAGAGAAAATGCACCAGAAAGACAAAAACGGGTGTCTTCCCCTGCTGTGCCCAAAACTGTGTCAAGTTTCAGGCCGAAGAGGAACCGAGTGGCCCAGAAACTAAAACATCACAAAGCAGCTATTAAAGTTACGGGGAGAAAAGAAACGGTGCAAACCTGACCTAAGGACCTCCCATTATTTTCCTGCAGTTTGTTGTCAAATGTATTTTCTGTCTAATATTTATTCACCGTGAAAGGCTCCAACATAAATTTCTTTTATGTATCATGGGCCATTTGCTATCAGTAGAAGGTAGCAACAAATTACAAAATCAATGGTGCATATATCTCAGGATGGTAAAACAGCTTTCTAATCATCGCATTTCCATATTCAGGAGGACAACAAATGACATTAAGGTGGCAAGAACAAGTTTTAAATAACAGTTAGTGACCGACGCGTGTCCACTGACATCCCTGGCGGCAGGCTGCAGGGTGCCCAATCCCACATCCCTTCCTGGCTCATTTGCTTAATCTCCATTCTTGGTGGTTGTCACTTTATAAGGTGTTACACGCACAACAGAGATGATAATTGGCCCAGAGAAGCTGCGAGGAGACCAGAGTTGGGCTCTGTGTGGCCCCGACCTGCCGGAGGCACTGGAGACACTGCAAGGAGCCAGCCCCAGGAGAACGGTCACGGGAGGAGGGCTGGCCGGGGCGGCCAGTAGGGTTTCTTCCTGCAGAGATCAGTCTGCTGTCCTGGCTCTGCTTTCTCAGTGCCCCTCTGAATCCAAGATTTAAATGAAAACCTCTCTCCTCAGGCAGAGCCCTGGACCCAGCATTAAATGAGTTTCTGAATCTATGAAAGACCAGATCCAAAGTGCTGGGAGGGTCAAACCCGTGCAGCTCAGAGGAGTCTGGATGAGTCACTGTGCCGACCAGAAGAGGGAAGCGCTTTGGTTGGAAGACGCAAATGGCCTGGACACTGCGTCGTCCCAGCGCAGGAGCAGCTCAGAACAACGGCAGATGTGTGAAGCAAAGATGGAAAACGCCGCGCACCCCGGTGGCTTGGACGGCAGAGACGGCGCTGGGGAGTGGACCAGGGAAAGTCCAGGGCCCCGGATTCGAGACTGGGGCCCAGGAGAACAACCGAAAGGGAGCTTCACACACACGGAGGGGAAAATACACGAGGGTCAGACACGGGGAGCGAGACGCGCTCCGTGGCACAGATGGGGCTGCGAGAAAAGCAGCACCTGGAGGAGCCAACGGGCAGAACCTTGGAGGCGGGCGGGGCGGGCGATTATTTCAGAGGATGGTCAGACAAATTCAACAACAAAAGGATGAAGTACATATGGCCCTATAAATGGAGAAAATATTGACAAAATAAGCAGTCAGTCCTGAGAGGCATTCTGAATCAGATGGAACTCGAGAGAACACCCCTCAACAGAGTACAGGCTTTCCATCACCAGCCCACCACTGACTCCCACTTAACCCAGTCCTGGAAATCCCCATGACCGTTAGGTGAGAAAGAGAAATCAGGGGAGACAGGTGGAAAAGTCAAACGACCACTACTGCCAGATGACACAGTCACACACAGACTCCTAAGGACTCTGCTGAGAAGTACTGAACAGCAGATGACCACAGATAACTGCCGTGGCAGGTTACGGACATCTATAAAAATTTGCTGTGGCGAATCTAACCGTTCCTGAAGTACCCCAACAAGCCCTGCACTTTCAGCCGGCGTCTCAGCCACCTCACGGTGTCTCTCAGGCCACCAAGGTGCATCTCTGTCATCACCTCAATTCCGGGGTGGCTTTCCTTCCCTTTCATGGACCAGTTTAAGTTACTATTTTCTGACCCAAAGTCTTTAACTGATGCAGCCAAAGAAAGAGAAAAACAACATAAGGACGCCTTTATCATGTACGTAAACTGATGTAAGAGAAATCAGTACCACTGACGATGGATGGAGGGGACCTGAGGGTGGCTGCTGAATCCCGATACTCAGAAATTCACGTTTACTCGGAGGACTATGTCAGAGACGACAGGGAGCCCCTGGGAGGGAGCGAAGGAAAGGAAACGTGACTATCTGGTTGGAGAGTTGACCCAGGCTTCTCAGAAGACAATCGGCTTGGGCTGGAGCTGAAGAACTGCCTCTGAAGTACAAAGACACTGGGGACAAAAGAAATCATAACCAACCAGTCCCAAGGACAGGAGATAACCAGCTGACATGACAAGAATGCTGATTTGAAATAACCTTTATGTGTTTCTCAAAATGGAGTCACAGGAGCTGTTTCTGACCCCCAGGTGTGCTGTAAAAAGGCAGGTTCCCACGCCTGCGACCATAGTGAACTAAGGCTGAAGTCTCGGGGCCAGGAGCAGGAATGCCACTGTGTTACAGTCTGCACGGGTGACGCTGGGGGATATTAAAGTCTGAGGCACTCCCTGGGGACTTCTCCCCAGGGAGCCCGATGGTGGGAGTCGTGGGTGCCCTGCAGACAGCTGCACGATGGATGCGCATGGCTGCCCAGCCAGGGGCTCTTTGAGATGGATGGACCTGGGGTCTCCAACCCCACCTGTGTCATCCCAGACCACCATCTCTCTCCTTTGCTTCGTCACCTTCCAAGGGAATGCTCAGGGGTGCTGTGTTGTCCTTCTGGCTTCGTGGGGGCAGGTGTGGTTCCCGCAACTGTGGCCCATCCCCTGGGCCTCCCCTCTCTCAGCCCCTGTCCTGCCCTTCCTGAAGGCCCGCAAGGCACCGAGCTGGACTTGGTTTCTGCCGCGCCCCCAACAAAGCTCCCTGGACCTGCAGCAGGGTGGTTAGTGACTGGGCATAACCAGCCGGCCCGGCATAGACGGACCCTCTTCCTTAGTAAATACGAAGTTCCTCTGGGCCCAGTGCCCGAGCCCACAGTGTCTGCATGAGCCCCGTGGTCCTCCTGTCCTGACGGATAGAAGGCATGTCTTTAATTCCTTTGAATGCTCACCCAGGGCACCTCTGCTCACAACCAGTCACACTGCTCCCGGGGTGGGTGGGTGGGAGGGCACACAGCAGCCTCCAAAATGAGGACGGGCTTGGTCTGCAGCCTCTGAGAGACTCTGCTTTCCTCCCTAGAGTTTCCCGCTGGCGGTTGGGAGATGATCCCATGTTTTAAACAATTCTTGTTAAGGGAAGTCAATCTTGCTCAGATCAGAATGTGCCGAGGTGCATGCAGTTTCCCCGTTACAGACGTCATCAGCACTGTCTACGGGGACCGACTCCAAGCCCACCGTTCCGTTCTCTACAGCATTTCAGAATGACAAGAAAGGGCTTGGACGGAAATCCTTCACATGCAGAATCGACTCCCAGGCAGATGCCTGGAAAGTATGGAGATGCATGCTCACAGGAAGCACTCGCTGCCTGACACGCTCACCCCGACCCTGCCTGCAGTGACCCTGCCCAGAGGCGCCCATCAGCTCATGTGTCTCCCTGCGCCTGCCAGCAGCTGTGTGTTTGACAGTCACGCTGCTATTGGACAGAAAGCTGGCAATACCCATGCCTGTCCTTCTTCAGACACGTCTCAGCAAAACTCAGAGTTTAAACCCAAGCTCCGGTGCGCCTGGCGGAGCAGGGGTGGGGGCGCAGTCCACGTCCCAAGGACCCGGTGTCCTGCCCCAGGACCGGCAGGAACAACCAAGATGGGTCACTCTGTAAAATCAAGTGCTTCTCCCTCCTCCCTCTTCTTGCCTGCCTTTTTCTGCTCGCCTGCATTCCTGCTGCACCTGTCCTTTCAGAGAATAAAATACAATAAAAACCAAGCTCAGCAGACATGAGCTTTGTGGCTAGCACCCAATGGTGAGTAAATAAATAAATACTGACGTAAGTAATGAATGAACGATAAAACTCAAGTGAATTATAAAACACACTGAGCTGCTAGAAGACTAACTATGATTGACCACATGTAGAGAACTTTATCTCTAACTGGAAAAATGATATGCATGTGTTTATGTACACACAGGCACATGTCCACAAAGGTGTGGCCGTATTCCACCCACAGCCCCCAGCTCACAGCTGCTAAAGGGAAATCCATCTCTATGGAAGCACTTTCTCATTATCCCTCCTACCCCGCCGAATGCTGAGAGGTGCTCAAGCAACAGATCCCCTGTTACCTGGGGCCATAAACATTTGTGCTAATAAACTCCGATTATGGTTGTTAAGTGGAGGCCACATCAACATTCAACACCAGAAAGTGTGAGATTGTGTTCTTGGAAAATCATTGCATCGTATTAGCAATTTTCCAGGGAGTCATTAAAGGATACTTAATGAACACAGCCTGCTGCTGCGCCCACTGCTGAGCAGAGCGTCGGGGACTGGCACTCACCTGTGCCAGGGGAACTGCTGTGACTACTTCTCGGCTCTGTTTGGCTGAATTACTGGGACAACAGCTCTTCCTTCCGTCACACCTGTGTCTTCTCACCGTCTTCCCGCCCTGGATGGGGCCCTGAGCCTGGTCCCAGGCCGCAGGTCTCCCTGGCTGGAGGTTGGCAGGCAGGGAGAGAGGGCGGTTCCCATCTCCTGTCCAAGGAACTGGGGTTTAGAGAGTAGAAAGCAGCCTGTGTCCAAAAGGCTGCAGACCCTGAGGACACTGGAGCGTGGTCTCCTGGGTCGCCTTAATGACTGGAGGCAGGGCTGCCCTCTGCGGCCCCAGAGAAGGGGACAGGGAGCCAGGCACACTGCTGCAATGGCCCAGTGCACCCAAAGACCCCTTCCACACACACAGACCCCATCCCTAATCCAGGCGCGAGAAGACCCTTGCAAGAGTGGCCCGCGCCTGCGCAGTGAGCTCTGGAATGTAGCCCGCACCTGCGCAGTGAGCACTGGCGGCTCCAGGGAGAGGTGGCCCGCACCTGCGCAGTGAGCACTGGAGTGTAGCCCGCACCTGCGCAGTGAGCACTGGCGGCTCCAGGGAGAGGTGGCCCGCACCTGCGCAGTGAGCACTGGAGTGTAGCCCGCACCTGCGCAGTGAGCACTGGAGTGTAGCCCGCACCTGCGCAGTGAGCACTGGCGGCTCCAGGGAGAGGTGGCCCGCACCTGCGCAGTGAGCACTGGAGTGTGGCTTGCACCTGTCCAAAACACACTGGTGACCCCACCAGGTTCCCTGAGGCTTCCGCAGTCGTTGTGGCTGTGCACAGAGCACCGGATCCAGGCCAGGCCCTCCTGCCAGCAGCCTTTCTTTCTGGCCATGTCTCGGGGCCTCCTCACGGCCGGCTCAGGTGGGGCCCCTGCCTCCCCCACTGGCCTCATCCTGGAGCAACACAACCTTCTGTTCCTCGCTCCTCCCCGGCGCTGATCAGCACTGCCCCGGTGGTGATACTGGCTCTCCATCTCGCCTGCAGTCGCTGCTGTCTTGTCTGTCCTACTGTGGCCCCTGGACGTCAGCCCTCGATCTGGTAAGGTCTGCACACGCTGGCCCCGCGAGGCTTGCTTCCTGCATAGGAGAGACGTCGCTCCTCGGGGGAAGGAGCACTCAGCTAACCCTGTGCCTGGCCCGCTGCGGCTCCCCAGGGGAGATGGGGGTAGGTGGCCCAGAAGGTCTTCACTTGGCAGGTGTGGATTTGACTGGCAGCCCGTGGGATTTCACAGAACTCCCTTCATTCCATGAAAGAAGGGGAAGATGAGATGTCCTTAACTTACCACTAGGAAACTGAATTCATGCAGGTAAGACACTTCCTCCAGGTCACGGAGGGAAAGCGTCAGTCAGACCCTGGCCAGGTCTCTGGGGTCTAAATGAGATGCCGTGACGTCACCACCTGGGGAAATGGGCTGGGTCTTCTGGATGATTCTTTCTAGCTTTAAACCCAACGCTCCTCTAAAGAGGCATCCATCCACTCTGCATTAGCAAAGTGTCTGCTCTGTTTTAGAAATGCTGTTCCAAAGGGAACGTTCCGAGTAAATAAAAATTCAGATCTGTCTTTCTATGCCGAGAAGCCACTGGTTCCATCTGATGTTTGACTGTGAAGAGTTTCTTTAAAATAATATTGAAGCATTTTAGGAAAATATATGAAGAATTTATATTATCAAAAATCTCTCAACTGAAATTATGCTGAATCCTTACCTGCCTCTTTCATCTGTCAAGTCACTCTTACTCACACTTTGGAGCACAGAGCTATAAATCTCTCTAGACGTCCTTAAATAAAGCTGCTTGGCTGTAGTTTTTGTATAGAGCACAAAATGCTGATCATTTAGATTAAAAGGGACAGAAGCCGATTTAGAACTTGGTACACTCCTGCCTGCTGTTTGCTTTACCAGGGACTGACTTGATCTTGGGCAAGACACTGCAAAACCCACTCAGCAGAAGTTAACTTAAAAAGAGTCACTACTCATGGCTATCTGGTTTCATCATGCTCAGAATGAACGTGGGGCCTGGAGGTGCTGTAAAGGTCCCAAAGAGCTACACAGGTAATGGACCAGGGACTCCTTCTTGCACAGCTGACAGTGAAGACACAGGCCTGCACTTCAGTCTCCCAGATGAAACAAGACACATACCAGCACATTAATGTGAGCTGAAGAAGAACCCTGGAGTATATGTCAGGGCACTATGGATAAAAATGAATGTCTAAATACTGCATTAAAATATGTACATATTTCTAACACTCCTTGGGCCTTGAACCTGGGTCTGTAGGCTTAGCCACCTGAGCCACGGGGGTGCGCCCTAGCACTCTTGTTAAGATTAATGACAAACTGACATGAAGAGCTCATGCTTAAACCAGTTTCAGCCTCTGCTGAAGGTGGAAGTTTGTTTTCGAATTACTGGAATTTTGAGTACAATAGCATTCAACTCCTAAAAGGGATTTTATTTCCAAGAAAGAAAAAAAATCCCTAGATTAAAGAAGACACGTATATCAATATCTCAACTACCTATAAACTGAAAGCAGTAAAGCTTGAATATATCCTCCAAAAACTATTGTCAAAATGTGCATTTCACATAATCTCCAGCTTTTTTCAAAAACAGTTTTATGAATATAAACAAAACAAAGGCACTTCTCCCTAATTTTAGGATAAGGAACATAAGGACATGAGAGAAATGATGTTTGCATTTATCTCAGCACATTTCACTTAAGGGAGGGAGGTAAGGATAAATAAACAAATGAAAATGGTATCATAAAATTGCTTGCCACATGAACATATTAATGATCTTGGTGGCTGTTTTTATGTATGTAGAGATTCTTACAAAAATTGTTTCTGGTGAAAACAAACCTCCTAGCATTAACTAAGAATAAAGAGCATGACTACAAGAAGTGATCATTTCTTTTCATCAGAAAATCTTACATGTTACTATCCAAACATATTTAATGCCTAGTAGAACAAAAACTTGTCTTGGAATTTTATGTTCCATAATCCATTTGTTTAAACTTTTTTTGTGTATTTATGGCTTCACATTTCCACAGACTATCACATTACCCACTGACTGATATTTACTTAGACCATCCTTTTTTCAGTGGTTTTACGTTATTCCATCCCTATAGCATATTCTCTCCCTGACTCCATACTCTAATAAGAAACACAAAATGTTAAATTCTTAACTATGTTTATTGTACCAAAGTGTTCGACCCAGCCTCTGGCTTGGACAGTCTTCTGTTGCAGACTTTATACTGGATGAAGCGCTGAAGAGCTAAGACAACTCCAGTGACCACCTTGGAAAGATGACTTGGAAACTCAAGTCCAGCAGAAAGAGTCTTGCTCTCGATGCCTTCCATGGTAGTCTAATCCAGTTCTAAAATAGCATCTACGTTGGTGGTAAGAGCTGGTCTTTTGTTTCAGCTCTGTAGTACTCAAATGACAGTTGTTTTCAAACACACCTATAAAATCAAAGAGGAGATGGGGGCTCCCATCACCCCAAGGCCCCCACACTACTGGATGTGTCAACTAGCCAACAAGCCACATTAGGACAAAGCTGATGTGTCCCCAACATGTATAAGATATCCCAGTGGCTACCACCAAGGTAGAGTCATGGGGCTGACCTCCAGAGCGGAATTGCCTGCAAAGACACTGATCCTAAATTGGTTTTGCCTCTATATGTACAGCCATTTTTACCAGTTTTGATGTCTGCTCATTGTTGTCCCCAAGGAATATAGTATGAATAATAAACCAGTTTTAATCTCTTTTTGGAAGGCACCCAAGGTGTGTTACTGTGATATTTTCAAATTCAACCCTGATCCTTCAGTAACCATGAGTCCGCTCTACGAGAACCCCCTGGCTCGTTTCCCAAGAGAGCAGGAAAGCTGCTGCTGAATTACTTGGTTCATCCTGAAGAAAATAATCAGTTACCCATCTGACACTTTAAGGTGGGATCCATCTACATTTAATTACACAATTTAGGAATAATTAACTTCAAATTGCATAAAACTTTATGAGCAACTAAGATAAGAATAAATCAGGAAGAATGCAGTAACAGTGTGAAAGCCAATTACTCCTTCTGACCTTCACCTCAGACCAGAAGGACTGCCTGGATTTGGAGGCTCTGGAAGAGATTGCAGAGATGACCTAGCACAAACCTTCATTTAAGAAATGAGAAGATGAAGGGAACATTTTTAAAGTGTCACGGGATTTATCTAAGGCCATGCAGTTGTGACCTGGAAATGGTTAGATCCAGAATCTTACTACCCTACCACCTTATCCAGGTCTCTGTCCAGGGACAAGTATTTCGCTCTCTTATATCATGATTTCGGGGCAGAACTCAGGTGAGATGCGTCCTTGATAAGTCAACATAGAATGGATGAAAATCATTCCATTGTTATGCATGTCTTCACCTGTGGTAGGCAGACTACTCCCCCTCTGCCTTGTTCCCCAAATATTCTACATCCTAATTCTGAAATCTGAAAATCTGTTCTATTACCTGATAGAGGGGAATTAGGGCCGTGGATGGAATGAATCTTCCAGTCATTTGACCTTAACATAGGGAGGCCATCCTAGATTAGCCATGTGGCCCCCAGTCATCACGGGGCCTGCATTGTGAAAGGGGGAGGAAGAGGAGTTGGTGTCAGGGTCGGGTGAGGTTAGAAAGACTCATGGCTCTGGATGGCCTTGGATGGAGCCAAGGAACAACAGCGCCTCTAGAAGCTGGAGAAGGCAAGAAAGCACATTCTTTCTGACACCCCCCAGAAGGAACCAGCCCTGCAGACACTTGACTGGAGCCATTTTGAACTTTTGAGCTTCAAAATGTAAGATAATATGTTTGTATCATTTTTTAGCCACAAAATTTATGGCTTGGGCTCCTGACTTTCCTCATCAACAACAGGCTCTACGCGCTAAGGAAGGTACTGAGATGATCCCTTGGATCAGCCCCCAGTGATTGGGTCTGTGTGATACCTGACCTGGGTGATAACTGACCTGGGTGATACCTGACCTGGGTGATAACTGACCTGGGTGATACCTGACCTGGATGATAAGTCATCAGGGTGATACTGGCTTAGTTGATACTGACCTAGGTGATACTGACCTAGGTGATACCTGACCTGGGTGACAACTGACCTGGGTGATATCTGACCCGGGTGACAACTGACCCGGGTGATAACTGACCCAGGTGATACTGACCTGGGTGATACCTGACCTGGGTCATAACTCACCTGGGTCATAACTGACCCGGGTGATACCGACCCGGGTGATACTGACCCGGGTGATACCTGACCTGGGTGATACCTGACCTGGGTCATAACTCACCTGGGTCATAACTCACCTGGGTCATAACTCACGTGGGTGATACAGACCTGGGTGATACCTGACCCGGGTGATAACTGACCCAGGTGATACTGACCCGGGTGATAACTGACCCAGGTGATACTGACCTAGGTGATCCCTGACCTGGGCGATATGTGACCTGGGTCATAACTGGACAGGATCATCACTGAGTTTTCCACTACAGCTGAAAAGGTGTGGGTAAGAATGTCACTGCATGTGTGGCAAAGGCACTTGCTCAACCCCCTTGATAAGTGAACTGCTCTGGAGATTTTGCACAGTAATTTCTTCAGGCAGGAAGAGACTTCAGGCTGGAAGTGTTAGCTGAGTGCCATGGGGGCTGCTGCAGGGGAACAGGAAGGCTGCATTCCAGCTGTACTGTCTGACTCTTATTTACTCACATCACAAAGACTAACTCCATCGACAGCTTAGAACTTAGCAGCGAAGTCATCATGGGGACGTTTCCTCCAAGAGCAGTGACTATGGTTCAAGCCCACCTGGGACAGTTCTGGGTTTGGGTGCTGCAGAGATGTCACACAATCCCAAGGGAAACATCTCTGATAGAGAAAATGACTCAGCTTCTCCTGAAAACAAGCTTCTCTGGCCAGCTAGGGAATGGAATGTTCTAGATGACAGGGCTGCCCACCCCCATCACTAGTGGGTTTATAATTCTCAGAGTTCCACTGCTAGGGGGAGCCCTAACAATAAAATCCTATTGCATGAAATTTCATCTTTTTCTGCTTCAGACAGCCACCGTGATACCTGGGGGTGCAGATGTCCGGTGAAGAGTTAGTGTCCCCCCACACTGTGCCTCAGATCTCACAAGCTGAAGGCTTTGTTCTCCAGGAAACTCGGTGAAGTGCAAGGCACTTCCGGCTCACACCACATTTAAGGAAGCTTGAGGAAGTGAAATTAATTTGAACCAAAGACAGGGATGCAGGTTTTGAATGTGTTATTCAAGTCACAGGCTACAGATTTATATTCTTAATTATGGATAATGATCACAAAGCAATCTTTATTACTCCCTACCACAGGAAGGGTAGTCTAAGTTAGAACCTCACCCGTGAGTGATTTTCCTAGAGTTTAACTCAGTAGAGAGGTGAACTTTCTACATGCCAAGGCTGCATACACTAGTGGTATAGAAACATGTGTGGAAGGGTGTCAGTGATCTAGGTGGGCCAGGAAGGCCCACGAGGAAGAGGAAGAATGAGGACAGAGAGGCAGGACGGGGTGAGCTCCTCTGATATAGAAGAGGCTCTGTAGTAGCCAGATTCCAAGGTGACCTAAATGATCCATGCCTCTTGGCATTTACACCCTACATAAATCAGTGCTGGCCCCATGTCATGAGAGCTCAAGCAGCCCTCTGAAGAGGTCCACTTGGAGACACTTGTGGCCAACAGCTGGCACCATGTGGCTGCCATGTGAATGGGCCTTGAGTGGGTCCTCTAGCCCCAGCGCAGCCCCCAGATGAGCCTGCAGCCCCAGCCAGCACCCCCTGCAGCCTTATTGGAGACATCAAGTCAGAAGCAAGTGGTCAAGCTGCCTCTCTCCTGACCCGAAGGAGCGATAAAGCATTATGCCATGTTAACCCACAAAGTTTAGGGGTGAAGAGTTTGCAGCAATAGATAAGTAATTCGGGCTCTGAGGAATAAGTAGGTCTTGGTCTACAATGTAGGGTATTTGGAACAGAGTATTTGTCAAGGGAAACAGAGAAAGAAGATGGAAAAAAGTTAGCAGAATGGAATTCTGCTTAAGATGCCTGGAATTTCAAGACAGGGAATTTTGATTTCATCTTGCAGGAAACTGAGAATTGCCACAGGGTTTATAAAGGTGATTCAGTTGAGTAAATGAAGGCTTTGGGAGGACTGATTCAAACTACGTACCTTGAAAGGGAGCATTTCCTTTTTAGTTTTCTTTAAATTGTATCTCATAACCACTATGGGAGAAGAAACTCAAACATGGAAGATCATTTCTTTCAGATAGAAAGGCTCTCTTCTTTTTCAGATGCAGATGAACTTTACTAGTCTGAGTAGTGACATGTCGGCTAAATTCACATTACCCTCCACTACCCACTCAGAAGAGCTGGAAGCCAGTATTACAGGGATGGTGGATCAAAGGCAAAGCGTTAGTGTTGGGGCCTTTCTGGCAGGTTGTCCCATGTAACACTGTGGGGTCTGTGGATGTTGTGATTGTCAGAACGCCCCCTGCAATATGAGTGCCAGCACAGTGGCTTAGAATAACTAGGCAATTGACAATTGTACACTCCACTTATCCTCGTGGGTGCATGTTTTTAAGTTCTTCACTACGGTAATACATTCTGACTGGAATAATGGAATGATTTGGCATCCATTTTCACGAGAAGGCGGGTTCTTTTGACTGGCTGACTACATGCATTATTGGTGTGAAAAACAAAAACAAGCTTTATACTCATGTTGATTGTCACTTATTTTTCAATTATTTTATATAATTGGATATTGAATTTTCAAACCGTCGCAAAGAAAGCATTTGACTCACAGAACCTTATTCTTATTCATACTTCTGGAAGTCCAAAAGGAAGCAAGCAAACAAGCTAAACAGAAGGGATTACGTTTGAAATGCTCATTTGCAAAACCCTTTGTGTATTTCATACAAAATAAAAGACCTAAGGCTAAAAATATTTAAAATGTGGCTCCAGGGGAATGAATTAAAATAACATCCCATATTTTTCTCTAGAAAATCAAAATGCCATTTGAATAAAAGAGGGAGTTGCTGAATAATGACCATAAGCAACCTTACCCCCTTTGTATCTCAGCTTTGAAATTCAGTACAGAATTGCTTATTATCCAGAAGATTCCTGCAATATGCAATAGGCTCCATAGAAGCAGAGCTGCGATCTCTGAGCAGAGGACCAAAAGGGAGAAAGCCAGCAGGGGCAGAAACATCAGAAATACTGTTTAGGGAAATGAGTCTCCTGAGGACACTGGTGTGCTGAGGTTTATTTAAACTAAGCAAGAAGAGACCGAATGGGAATTTCATGACAACCCAGTGTGGGGCACGGGGCAGCGGCTATTATTAATTTATATCAAGGGCCAGTCCAGAGCATGTTCCTCAAGCTGCCCCATGCACCAGGACCAGACAAGGGCCTGTGCCAATGTGGGTGCTGATTCTGGGGCCTGGGGTGCAGAGTGAGGGTCTGTATTTCTACTAAGAGGCTCATGTGTCCTGCCTCCACTCTGGAGTCTAAAGTGGCAACCCACAGAGTTCACGTGGGGATGGTGTCTGCAGTTGGGGTGATTGAGGGCAGGAGGGACACCAGGCTCTGTTGTGTAGGATTCCAGGGCAGAAAAGTACAGGGGACCAAGCTGGAAGCCCACCTGCTCAGGCTAGGTGGCAGGAACTTGGGCAGAACCAGGTGAGCCTGTCCGCTGGGGAAAGAGTCACTCCACACTTGCAGCACAGAGTAGGTGGACATTAAAGAAAAGCTTCACATGTTCTGCTGTTTCTCTGGGGCCGTGGGAAGTTGGGAGGTGCTTCTCCTTGGATAACTGCACCCCTGCTGGCATAGACTGAACTGTGTCCCCAAATTCAGGTGATGTTTTAACCTGCAAAGGGACTGTCTTTGGAGGTGGGGCCTTGAAGGGGGTGGGCAGGGTTAAAGGAGGTCGCAGGGGTGGGGCAGGACCTGATCAGGAGAGACCACGGGAAGCGCTGTGGCAGGAATGGCCGTGTAGGGACATGGCCAGAAAGCACATCTGCAAATGGCGAGAGAGTCAATGCAGGCTCCAAACCCTGCAGCACCTTGATCTTAGATTCCCCGCTCCAGAAATGAGAGAATAAATCCTTGGGTTTCTCCCCTAGGTCTGGCATTCTGTTATGCAGCCCGAGCTGGTACGAGAACTTTTCTGAGGGTGAAAAGAATGAAGCAGTAGAATTCTGCCCCAGTCTGAGCCATTGGCATTACCGATGCAGAGTTGTAGTGTTGCAGTGATTCAAGTTCAGATGATTTAGACCAAGTCGCTTCCCACACTAGCCATGGCACCAGGTGCTTCAAAATTAGAAATGTTGCACAAGCAAATGTACAAAGAAATACGCCAAGAGGTATTCACTGTCCTAGAGGACACAGCCAGAAAGGTCTCCCTGTGCACGGTTGTCCCTGACTTGTAGGGCTGAACTCCTGTGTTAGTTAGCAAAGAGGTTTAGGTTATTAACCAATACCAGGGAGACTCCCGACAAGTGCTGGAGAGATGACAACCTACTGGTTTTTTAAATTGAAGCGGAGGACAGATGTAGTGAGAGTTATTAAAAATTGGAAGAGGCATTATTGGATGGTATTACATGGCCATCTGTGACATTTCTGCTAAACACCAAGGAATGTTCTCATATAAAGGTAATTTAGGGGTGGTTTATTTAACAAAAGGTGAAGGACTATCTTTCATGACCCTTCAAGGCTGTATCCAGTCCTAGGAGAATATGATGTGATGGGAATTTTGCACAGGGTTGAGGCAGGGGATATCCTCAGATCAAAACTCAGGCCAGCCTTGTCGATAAACATTGTCCACATTCCTAAAAGTCAACTCTACAATTCCTAATTTTCTCTAGGAACAAAATGTGCACTTACTGCTTTATAAAAAAAAAAACAAGTTCCAATAATCAGTGTACTTTCCATGTGTTAAACAATGATTTTAAATGCTTTTTAATCAAGCAAATGAATCAGACTCTAAGGAAAAACAGCAAACTTAATTTTTTAAGAAACAAAATTTTAAAGAAACAAAATATCTCACATCATGGGACTTTAATGCTTTTTAGCAATAAAATTAAAAATCCACTGCAGTAAAAATGCAGAATCCATTTTGCTCTTAACATCTGTTGATTAAAGATCCTTACGTGAAAGATGTTTGATTATTTAATTATAACCAGTACTGCCTCTTATTCCTAGTGCCACAGAACAACATATTAAGAAGACAGAGTGGGAAAAGTATTGTGCATCACAACTCTGATATGTACCTGTATATGTGTATGTACCTGTGTGCACAGACCCAGAAGCAGCTCAGAATTCTGTCTGTTTCAGTGATGGACACAGAAAGAATATATACTCAGGAGCTGCTGCATCTTAAATATTTTAATATAAGTAGACAGTTAAGCTAGTTTGTGCTGTTTATTAGCAGAGTTAGAAGATAATTCTGTAAACCTCATTATTGCCTTCTCCAGAATCCACTCATCTTACCTGTCAGGGAGTGCACGCATCTAAAGTGAACTTTCAAGCCACTGCTTGAGCACATCCCTTCTTAGCTGTCAGCACTAAGACAAGGTGTTAGGTAAATCTGAAATCACGTGATCTTTGTTCCCACATTACATTTTGGACAGTACCATATCATATTTTCTCACTAAAGAGTTTCGTATTCTCCAAGGGATGGATTTTTAAAGGGACAGACACTACGCATTAAATTCGAAGAATTCTGAATCTATTTCACCTCAGTGATATATTTTCCTTCTTTTATTAGCATCAAGACTTGAAGAGAAAATGACTAAGTATGCTGAAATATGAGGTTCTTACAGTCTCCTCTTCCCAGCACAAAAGCCTCCCATCCCACGATCAGCACCTTGGAGAGCGACCAAGCCTCTGCCCTAGGAGCCTGGCTTCCCAGCGGGAGTCCTTTCCCGGACGGCTGGCTTACAAAACCACCGTGAGCCCAGGAGCTGCCATAAACCTAGGCTCTAAAGGCCATTTCCAAATCAAAGGAACCTGCATTCTTTGGAGGAAAGGCCGATTCTAGGACCACTGTAGAGAAAATACAAAACAGGCACTGAGGATCTTACGGCCCTACAAAAGAATTGCTTAAATGTCAGAAGTTGGGGGACCTGCTGAAGGAACCCAGAAACCAACCTGAAAGGGGCCCACGGGCCAAATCTGGACCAATCTGAGCCCTGGATTGGATACGAGCAGAGTGTAAGATGCACACACGAGTCTGTTGAGAAGACTGTCATAACAAATACCAAGGCTGGTTGGTTGAACACAGACATTTGTTTCCTCCTGGTTATGGAGACCAGAAGTCGAAGACCAAGGTGTCAGCAGGCTGACTCCTCTGAGGTCCTCTCCGTGGCAGACAGGTAGTCACCCTCTCCATGTCCCTTCACAGGGCCCCGCCTCTGTGCAACCCTGTGTCCTAACGTCCAGTTCTTAGACTCCCCAACAGGACCTCTTTAAATGCCATTGCTCTTTAACAACCCTCTCCAAAGACAGTGACCCTTTGAGGTCCTGGAGTTCGCACTCCAAAACGTGTTGAGTGTGGGGACACTTCATCCTCCAGCAGCATTTTTTAATTAATTATTTTTAGTTTTACACATTAAACTCACATGTATAGGTTCCCCATTTTCGTATACATGTCAACACACCCTCCTCTCCAAGTGCTTCTAGCAGTATTGGTATCAGTAAAGAACTAAAGCTCAGGACAAACAAGGGAAGACGGAGAAACGCTCACAGAGCAGAGGACACATGATCACTGCAGGGGGGCTCCCAGGACGCAATCAGAACAGAAAGGGGCCATTATAGAAACGCTGGTGAAAGTCTGAAGTGTCCTTAATCCCAATTCGCCCACGCCACTTTCTCTGTCAATCTCTTAGTTTTGACTCATGTTCCAGAGGAAAGCGGCTGACCACACTGCAGAAACTGAGTGAGAACTCAGGTTTACCTTCACAGCTTCTCCCAATCCCTAGAATCATTAAATATGAACACAAGAATTAATATTAAAAATATAAAACGGTCAGACAAACCCGACACACCATGCTGGGACGAGGATCTGGCACAAGAAAATCAAGAAACATCCAGATTTTCACACCTCGACCTCGCCAGGACCCAAGCAGGTAAAATTAGCTTGACATCGCAAGCTCTGCTCCCTGTGACCCGAAGTCCATATTTACACCTTCGACAATAGAAAAGTCTAAGTTTAAAAATACATGTGCTTGTCCCAGTTTTTCTTGGGACGCGTGACTTGCTAGCTCCAGCTTTCATTTTTCTGCTTTGGAGAGAACTTGTGGAGAGGGCTACCCACCACCACGGCTCTTACTCCCATTCCTAAGAGAAGCAGCAGCAGCTCACACACTCCTCGGGCACTCACAGGGCCCGGCTTGCTGTCAGTGCCGTGTATGCATCATTTAGTCCCCACAGCCTGCGAGTTAGGCCTGTTTCTGGCCCCGGCTATGGAGGGAAAACAGTCAGCGCCCTGTGCAGCATTGCTGAGGGACAGCTGGGAAGCCACAGTGGACGTTAAAATTAGCAGGAGTTCGCATAGAAGCCATCTCTGTGCCGAGGAACTCACAGTGCGCGTGTGCTGTGGTCGAGGACTTGGTCCCCCGGGCTGGACGCAGCAGAGGAAGGGCGGGTGCGGGGGGCTCACACACACCTCAGAGGGCATGGCCGCTGACCTGGCTTTGGGAACGAAGAATGAGGCTCTTCATCTTCTTTTGTTTCAAAGGAAGACATTCAGTTTGACCCTGTGCATGGAATTTCTCCATCTTTACGTTGACGTTCAAGAGAAAAACCAAACTTAGTCACCAGACCAAAAGCATCTCCCAGGCCCCGTCCCCATGTCCAGCTAGGGAGGTAGCGCAGCAGCACAGGGAGCGGGGCCCCGGAGGCGTCGACCGAAGCACATCCGGCAAACCCCGCCGGGAAACTCATCGACACCCCGGGCAGCGGAATCAACACCAGGAATGCTCCTTTAGAGGCATTTGACTGCGCATGGAAAAAATACAAAGATGCGTGGGATGTGCTTTCTGTCCAAACTTCCCCATCAGTTCGAGGCAGTCAAGACATAGCAGCACAATGCGATTTCTAAAGAATGAAGTGAGGTGGACTGAATGACGCCAGAGACGAGAAGAACGGCGGGCCGTTCGGAAAAAGGGCCTGTGAGACCTTATGCAGGGAGCTCGACTTAACACAAGTCGAGCTGGCAGGGAAGCCACGGCTAAAGGGGCTCAGACGCTGTCCTCCGCCTGCACGCCGTCTCCCTGGAGGGAAGAGAGGGACTGGGGGGGACACTTGACACCAGAGGCAGACCCAGGATGGAGTTCCTCTCACAGGAGAAGCGAGGCTGCAAGCTCCTTTGTGCTCGGACAGAAAAGGTGCCCCTTGCCTGGGTCATTGAGGACACATGGACCCTGAGTAGGAGGCGTACGTGCAAGTGTCTGGAGGTTCCGTCTCTGTCCCAGGAACAGATATGTGTTTGTGGCCATCGAAAGCACCGCGGCTGTTCCATAGCCACTGTCCTCTCGGCATCCAGCTCTTTCTTTGACTGCCAGGCACTAAAAGAACTGTTTGAACAGCACCGAGAGACAGCAGTGACCTGTGTGACACGCTAATCTGGGCTGGGACCTGGAAATGGGCCTCCTGACTGGGGTGTGAGTGCTGTAAGCATGCAGGTCTGAGGACCGGACCTCGAGAACCACTGGCCAGGAGGTCTGCGCTGACCCACGTCTTTGTGGATGGTGTCTTGGACTCAGCGTCCAGTGCCCAAGGCAGAGGTGCATGCATGCACGCGTGTCCGTGTGCACACGTGTGCACTGTGCGTGCTGCCGCCCCTCGCCTCCTAACTTTGCTTCATAACCAGCTCTGGTGATTGTGATACTGGAATAAGCAAGAAAACTGGTCCACAGCTCACAGCCAAACTGAGGCGTGTGCCATAAAACCTTGATCTGCCTTTCAAACCTATGGAAACCACACAGCGACTCTTGTCAGGGTCTCTCTATAAAGGTCGACCGGGAACTTGTTTCTTGTTCAGCAGCAGGGCACCCCGCACCCAAATACGTGGGCTGAGCAGGACTCCAGGGCGTCCACTCGCTGCATGGCCCCGAGCTGCCTCTGGGCATCCTCTGCTTCCTTTAGGGTAAGAGTTAGTTTTATCTCGCTCTTGGAAAACTGTGCAGCCCCCGAGCTCCCTTCAGCCAGAGGCCCTTCTCAGGGAAGCATGGAGCAGAGGGCGCGGGGTGGACGGAAGAGGCGCGCTTGCAAAGCCGCACCTTCTCCTACCCCCCAGAAGGGTGCCCAGGAGGGAAGGGCAATCGCTCTCAGGTTTGCTTTGAAAAGCAGAAAAGGTGACTTGAGCTGTGGCTCATTAGGTGTCTTGCATGTCTGCCTCCTACCTCTGCCCACACAGTGAACAGCGCTGGACATGGCCGGGTCTGGACCCCGCCCGGAGTGCGCCCACCCGGGACCCACGAGAAACCCCGCCTGGGAACCCCGCCTCTCCAGCTTCTCCCTAGAAACACCCTGTCGTTTACACGTAACACATTACTCCCCTCAGCTTACACACGTTTTCTGTTTTTAAGCAGAAGGAAAATGCATTTCCTAAAGGAATAGATCCCTCCTACTTTTCTATTGATGAAGAAAATGTCTTGGTTTTCATTTGCAGTTAGAAGTAAAAGCAAGCCACACGCCAGCACGTCCTTTGCTCCTGGTATCTGAGACCCAGCATCTTTACCAGCCTCGGGAAACACTGACCCTCACACAAGCTAGGGGGCTGCTCGGTGATATCCTTCCCATTTTCACTGGGCCTGGCTGAGAGTGCGGGGTCTAAAGGGTGTGCCAACCTGTGGGCGTGAAACTCTCCAAGTCAGGAGGGGGATGGCTGGCCTACAGGTAGGCTCTGAAAACGAAATGAGCGTGAGCCACACGTGCACAAGCATGTGTGTGCATGCAGGGCACACAGGTGTGCCAGCAGCAGTCGCTATCATTAAACTGATGCTTAAATACAAAGTCAATGGACTTTTGTTTTATTATCTAAACAACCTTCACCATAAACACACTGGTGCTTCATATGTGCTTTGAGTTCCTTCCTATTATTATGACGATACATTTCTAGAAGTGAAATTTCTGAGTCACAGCACATGAACATTTTTTCACATGAACATTTTTAAAGCTGTTGCAACATAAGATCCATTTCCTGCCGGAACACTTGGATCCGATTCACAGCTCACCGAGTGTTTCCAGAGGCTGCCCACCGCTAGGATAGCAAAGGATCTGTCTTGGAAACATTGACTCATTTACCAGCAAACCACCTCCTTTCAGTCTTTCTTTGAACCCCGAGCGGCGGGGAAGGCGGACAGCTCTGATCGGCTGCAGCGACCACATTTCCTGTCCTCTGCGGGCCTCTGCAAGTCCGTGTGTGGCTGCCTTCGACTGGAATGCGCATGCCTGGAGCATGGCCGGCCTTCTCCGGCTGTCACTAACACTCCCGGCCTCCTTCGCATGCCAGCTTCAGTGTGGGATTTCAGAAAAAGCATGGTCTTGTCTTGGTGCTACGCGCTGGCTTTCCTCCATCATATCTTCCACGGTGCTTGGGCTCAGAAAGGCCTCGGCTGGCACATCTTCTGCACTTGTCCTCATTTACCCATATGCTGAGAAGTCAGCTAATTCTGTCTCTGGTCGCTGCCTTCTGAGCAGGGATGGCAGTCTTCTCAGGGATCAGTGCGGTCCGGGGGGGACAGGGACCATGAGCCACCAGCACCAAGTCCATCTCTGCCACCTGACTGCTAATTTGTTCAGTGAAAGTCACGCAGTTGGAGTTCTGGGATGTGGGAAAGGCAGGTGAAGAGCTCCCAGGCCCTATCCCCATGGCACTCGGACAATCAGATGATTGCTTTCTTTAACAGAAGACAAAGGGGAATGTGAGCTTATGTGCTTTCAATTGTGGGCAGCTCTGGAGGAAATGAAGGGCTTCTTAAGGAAGAGGCGGGGGGGTGGGTCCTCAAGTCAAGTGGGGCATGTCCTCAACAGCCCTGTGTTGGAGGAGACCCACTGCCAGAAGGCCAAGAGGGGTGGCCCTGTAGGCCGGTGGCCCGAGCTATGTCCTCAGAAGATGGGACGCAGCAGCTGAGGCCCCAGGCCACTGCCATCCCTTCCCGCGACCTGGGCAGCTCGGTTCCAGACTGTCTTCACCGGCTAGAGGTGTTACCCACCTGTTCCCCCCATCCTATGCAGAGGTTTGGGAAAAGTGTTCAAGTCCCTGCAACTGGTGTGACAGGGCCCTGGGGTGGGGTGGAAGCCATCCTGAGAGGCTCATCTGGTGACTCTCTCCACCACTCTGCGACTCTGCGTCCTTCTGATTCTTCCAAACTCATGATGGGCAGGAGGAAGACTCCAGTCCTCAAGGCGTTTCAGGTCTCTAGCCTCTAGAGCCCCCTAAATTTTCACATGGGCTTTAGATGAACGGTGGTGGACACCTAATGCTTCCTCTCCATGACGAATCGGGGAGGGAGGATGTCATTTCACCAGCACCCCCTCTACAGTGAAACACAGCACACATGGCGCCTGGGGCCCCTGCTGGGCCAGGACGCTGGTGCCTTAGGGCAGAGGCGCTTGCAGTCCCCAACGAGTGTCGAGCAGAAACGCCAGCGACCACAAAGCGGAGGCCACGTCGTGGTTAAGATGCTCTTATGACGGGGACAGCACTAGGCATTTTCCACGTGTGTCTGACTTGGTGCTGTGAACAGCCCGATTCTCACTGGCTCCTCTCTGTTTCACACACAACAAAGTTCAGTAGTTCCAGGAACTACTGCGTGACTATGAGCACTCAGGGAGCCCAAATCCTTCTGAGCCTAAGAGCTACAGGACTATCAGAATAAGATGTGACTTCAGAGTTTCTGCTCTTTCTACCAGCACACTTCTGACTCTTTCCTACCACTGTTCAAGATGCTCCCTTCCATCCAGCCCACTCCCTTCCGATAACGGTATCAGGACACTGCCACCATGCTCCTTTTCAATTCCAAATTTTAAAGGCAACTATTGTTTCAGCAGAAAGGCCCTCAGCTCCCGGGATGGTGGGAAGAGAAAGGACCCTGTGTCCGGAGGTCTCAGGATCACAAACTCACAAGTGACAATAATGGGTTAAAGTGAACGACGGTAGGTGAGGGGCCCTGGGCATTCCATCCCAATGTTCTAATTATTTATGAGTGTTTTCATCATCCTCAATTTTCTCCCAGTAGAACTGGGACAGGATACTCTGCTGTCCTATTTTTCAAGGGCTGTGGGGCAGAACGCTTTTGAATTAGCTTTGCAGTACAACTTTCAGAAAACTCTCTGCTTAAGCGTTATTTTACTAGGGTAATAACAGTATGTATAGGAAAGGGACTGAATGGATATGCATTGTAACCCATGGTTATTTCCTATTAGGAAATAGCATATAATTAATAATGTGAAGTGAATAAAATATACAGAAACTTTATTTACAAGCAATTACCTGCAGCTGTGAATGCCTCCTCAAGGTGCCTTTGGCATGGGGATGTGTCATTCCTTGCCTGCCCACCTGGATGGTGGCTGGTTTTCTACTCTACACCAAACCCAGGTCAGATACGAGTAGATCTAAACTGGAAGAACTGATTCTTTGGATGACTCCAGCGAAAAAGAATAATGTCATCGGACTTGGGTGTGGTGCACAGACAGCAGATGGCCCAACTGCCGCATCCCTTTGTGGCCAACAGAACACAGCCAGGGCTGGTACACTAACTTCAAGACGGAATGATAAATGCAGCTACTGTTTTATTTGGACACTCTCTCCTCTGGATCAAGCACTTGCTGTGGGGGAAGCCAGCTGGTGAGTGGGCCTGGTCACAGGCCCCCGCGCCCCGCACTGGTCCACACTGAGATGGCACGGCCTTGGGCCACTGACTGTGACCTCAGAGAATGTTGACCTGCCTCTACCTCCTTGACCTTCAAAAACTGGGCAATACAACATGGCTGTTCTTTCCTGCCGCTGCACCCTGGGGTAAACTGTTAGTTTGCAGTGAGTGTTTTCAGTATCTGCCCCCAAAGGGACTTTCCACTTAGAATGTCTTCTCCAGAAAGGTGGCATGCTTTAGATCTCAAGTCATCCATCCAGGACAGTTAGTGATGAAGGGTCTCCAGATTCACCATCTACTTGAATTAACCACATTTACTAAGTACACTTGTGATAAGAGCTGACTATATCCAGACATGAATTGCCTTACTCAAGACTAATTGGTGATCCCATATTAGGGATCTGGTTGCTGTTTTTTGTGAGTGGTTGGTGTTTGGAACGAGTTGTGCATTTTTCTACAGGACTTACGTTTAGTTGGCCTCCTTGTCTGTGCATAATAACCAGGTGTCGAGATGACCAGTCTGCTTACATTCTATCCGTGGGGTGTTAGCAGGTAATTATTTTTAAACATAAATTAAGACTCTCTGGAATGTGGGGCTGGTGGGCCCCTCCCTCTCTAGGCTGGCTTCCTGGCCTCTGCAGGGGGCGGGTGTGCCAGGCGAGTTCTACCATCCTCCCTGGTTCTGACAGCCTCTGAAGCTCCTGGATCTGTCTTCTGCAGACAGGTGTAATTAAGGCGCCTCCTCCTGCTCTGGGACTGGAGATGGGAAGGCATTCTCTTGGGGTGTGCTCTTTGAAGACACACAGGCCAGAGCAGTGAGTCCTCTGGAGAAGCCTCTTTTCTGCTTTGATTCTTGTAAGCAGAGTCAACAAGGGGTGAAGCGAATATCTATTTATCCACTCAGGCAGGTCAATAAATGCAAAGGGTAAATCCCCAATTCTTCTGCCACTTAACCACCCTGCATTTACTTACCTTGGCCAGACCTGGGGCCTCTGGGAACAGCCACGACAGGCCTATTCCTCCCCCTGCAGGGACACTCAAGCCCCGTCTCCCTCCCTCCTCCTCCTCAGTCCTCCAGCACTGGGCACCTGCCCCTCATAGGCAGGGAGGGCATGAATTTCCTGCCGGGCTCCATCAATGCATAGGCGCAAAGTGTGCCGGGAACTCTTTGCCATGGAGACATGCTGGTGTGTGCACAGTACCCCAAGCCAGTTCCATGCTTGAAGGGATCAAAATTCCACTGAAAATCAACACCCTCAGCTTCATGGCAAATGTATCCCCAAGGAGCAGCTCACGCTCCTACCTGTGAACACCAACGGGCTTCCACGTCTGGCTGCCCAGGACCCCACCCTAGCTGAGATGCTTGAGCCCTGGAAATGGGATGACTGTCCTTTCTCGTCTTGCTACTGGCTCTGATGGTCTGCTGTTTTCATGATGTCCTCCGGGCTCCTCATCTCAGTAATCACATACAAAAAAATCTTTGGTCCAGAAATGCTCTGAATTATTCCAGACCACTTCCTGCAGCTTGAAGGGCCCCTCTGACTCCCTCTGACGTCTGTTCCCCGAGGTTAACATGCTGCCCTCCTTCAGTCATGCTCTGCTTCAAGGGGACCGCACTCCACCCCCAGGAAGCCAGGCAGGAATCAGCGGTGTCTCTGCAGGGCCCGCCATCATGCTCGTGTCTCCTTGGCAGTGAGAGCCAAATGACATGTCTCCCAATGGGGTGCCTGGACTTGATTTCTCCAGGAAGTACCGCCCAATCTCCATTGCTTCTCACACACCCCGCCCTTGCTGGTCTCTGCACCCCCTTACTGCCAAATGCATGTCCACAACACAGCCTCTGCTTGCTCTCCTGACATCTCTCCAGCAGGGCTCTACGCCACTGCCCTGCGCCTCTGCACTCCCTTCCAGTAGAGCCAAACACGCCCTTGCTTCTCTGCCTGTTTGCCCTTGGTATGTGTCCTCCCCTGAAGGATTCTTTCAAGCTATCTCCCTTATTTAATTATGCCCATCAGTCCAACAAAGTTAAAATTCAATGTCTTCCATGAAGACCCCACCCTCTACGCCACTTGGGTAGATAATCAGGTCCGTCCTCAAGCCTTCTGAGGCGCACCTCCAGTGTTGGGTGGACAGAAGGCTGCGCACTGCTGGCTTCCCTCCAGCCCCGAGAATGTCCCTCCCACAGCGGCTCCTACATCCTGCCTTGTCAGTGTGCAGAGGCAGATACATTTTCCGTGGCGGCAATTCTTGGTCTAGAGCTGGTCCTCCTTGGAAATGCTCCAAAGAATGACCCCATATTTGTTGGCTGCAGCAGAAGGCTGACAACTGAACACCTGCATGTGAGTGTGGGCTGTCCCGAGTTCTAATGCACATGGCTGCCTGTCATCTCTATGCTCACAGTGCGAAATCAAAAGAGAAAACTATTCCACTGTTTGGACATGATAACGGAGTCCGTGAAAATTACATGACTTACCCACGTACCTATACAAATTAAGGAACATGTTAGCGAAATAATCCAGTCCCGGCAGCACGTGCCTGCAAAGGCCATGGGTGTGTGCATCAATGACTCAGTCGGCAGGGCAACTCAGATGTAAACTTTCCTCAAGAGAAACTGCCTCCTCCTCTCCCTTCCACAAAGACAGGTAATGACTTTTTAGAAATAGCATACTTTCTCTTGACTTCCCAGAACAAAAAAGATTCATTACTAGTGATGGCTTGCTCCGGCTCACCTAAACCACTCTCAAAGGATTGACACTGGCTTGAAGTCTTCAATACTCCATTCACTCTTAAGAATTAAAGCAGCTATGATTCAATTAACCAGGCTCTCTTGGCGAAGCTCTCAGACTGCCGGTTGGATGGCGACTGACGCTCAGGGAGCTGGTGGGAGTCGTTCGCCCTGGGGAAACAATATCTCTCCTTCTGAAAGAGCATACTTCTCAGAGGTGTTTTCCAGAGCAATCAAGCGCACCACAGAAAAATGACCTGCAGTGGGCATGCATCTTGTAGTTTTACAACAGGAACTTAGGAGGCAGATATGATAAATGAACAAGGTCTGCAGGGTAATTCTGCCCCCATCCCCAGGAAAATAACCCTCGGAGATGCCAGCACTTGCAGCTCTGGATGATGATGGCCGTATGGTGCACTGATGCACAGAAGTTTTGCTTGTAGGTGCTTCATTTTTCAAAATGAAGACCAAGGAATGAGAACAGGGGCGAGTGAGGGAAGGGAAGGCTTCCCACTGACTTGAAATGGAGAAAAAATTATGATCATGAAACAGGAAAAAGAAATACGAAGATAAAGACAGTAGCTTTCTTCCTAGGATCACATGAGTGCCTAATACAGAGGTCATAAAGTCCAAATGAAGAGGTTTCATTGTTGCATTAATTATAAGGGACCTGAGAGGTGACGCTGGCACTGGGATGGTGCGGAGGCCCATTTTGTGGTTAAATTCACCAAGGACTGGGTTCAGTTTTGTTATAAATTAGTAGGAAGATACCAGAGCAGCTGTGTAAGTGATCTGCACCCCTGTCCCCTCGGTTCTCATGAGGTTTGATCATGACCACCTCCCAGAGGTGACGGGAAGACTGACGTGCCCCAGGTCTGGTGCCCTGCCCGGCTGATCACCGACGTCAACACATCATCCCAGGGCACCACCGTCCTCAACCCCACTACCACCCCTTGTCACACAAATCCAGGGTGACTGCAGTGACTAACAACAAGGCCATTCTGGGAGTGGCAACGTGCTCCACGGCCCTCCCCCGGGTGGAGATGAGCTGGAAATGTTCATCCAGGGAGAGACTGAATTGAAATGGCTATTCTTCCCAAACTGCTGTCTACTCAGGATTGGCTCTCAAGTCCAGCACACT
The DNA here is from genome assembly GCA_004363575.1 of Solenodon paradoxus. Lineage (NCBI taxonomy): Eukaryota > Metazoa > Chordata > Mammalia > Eulipotyphla > Solenodontidae > Solenodon > Solenodon paradoxus. The sequence continues at coordinate 103,827 of RJWH01002463.1, read as the reverse complement.
GAGAAACAGGAAGAGGTGAAGACCTGGAGGGTGAAGGAGGGGTGTGGATTGGGAAAGAGGCCCCTCCCGCTCTTCCCCCGAGCTCAGAGCAAACGGATGATCTTGCTGGTCAGCTTCTCACGGACATCGTGGGCGTGTGCGAAATACAAAGTCATCCCAGCTTCGCAAGGCAACACGTCCGTGGGAAGGTGAGCACTGCCGCATCAGAAGAGACGGATCGTGACATCAGCGGGGCCCGCGGTGCGGTCCACGCTCAGCGTGCCTCTCCCCTTCGGATTGCACAGAACGCGGCGTGCGGAATATTTTCCTCTCTGAGGCAGGCGCTCCTTCATGACGGAGACAGTCCTTTGTTGGGGAGGGGACATCACCTCCCCATCGCATTGATGATTCTAGACTCCTTTCTCCTTTTTGAATGAATTTATGGATGAAGAGTTAAAGCTGAGGTGTGAGTCTCTCATTCCTTTCTCGGGAGACGCGCTCTCCCTGCCCCTGTGCATGAGAAGCGGCTCAAATTAGCCTCGTGCCCACTTCCCGCCGTTCCACGTGCCTCTCTGCACAAACGTCAGCTGGTGCTCATTACTGGACAGTCACGGAGAAAGAAGTCAGGGCTGGCTTCACTTTGTTCTCGATAATTAGATGATTCTAAAAGCAGACCCCATCCATTCCTACTTCCTGCCGGTCTATCCCGTCATTCGCTAGAGCATCTGTCTCGTGTGTGGTCCACACATGCATGGCCACTATGTGTCAAGGAAAGTCTGGAAAATCAAGGTGCTCTCAGCTCTTTGGTCTACATCCCAACATCTCATCTTCATGACAACCCACAACAAGGTCCATGGCTGCAGCTTCACCCCAGTTCCAAAGTGACAGCACTCATGTGTGCCAGGAAAAAGCTGGTAGTGATTTTTCCCCTCAAGTTATCAAAAAAAAAAAAAAAAAAAAAAAAGTGGAGCCTTCTCTTCCCTCTCTCCTTCCCTCCTCTTGCAGCAAGACTGCCCGGGACCGCCTGGAGTAGGGGCTCCTCTGGGCCTCCAGTTCTGTGGCCGCAGTGCAGACTCAGGGCTGGAGTCTGAACCCCATTTCTTGCTGGCTTGCTGGCTTGGGCATGACACTGAAATTCAGCGCCTCCTTCATCTGCAGAGGCGGGGTAACTGCACCGCCTGCTGGAGGTGTTCAGAGCATCAGGAATGAGCTGGACATGAGTCCTGAGCAGACGGCAGACCCACAGCCAGCACACACCACTTGTCCCTGCGAGAATATCAGTGACTGGACAGTCCCATCAGCGCAGCTCAAAAAAATCAGTTCAGCAAAGCATATCCTCATCCCAAAGTTCTAAGAGCTTTTTAAAAGCAATTATTGTAAAACCTATTGAGTCTGAAAGAAGAAATAAAGATGGGCTGTGTCCGGGGGGAGGCCAACTCCAAGCCTGCTCCCCTGCCCGAGCCCACGCTCCAAGCCTGAGGGGTAGGACTGGAGTCTGGGTGACAAGGATAAGCAACTGCTCACTAAACACCCCGAGGAACCTTTAAGTGTTCTATTGAGTCATCAGCAGAACGTGGTCGGCACACCGGCCTCAGTTCGTGCTAGAACTTTCCAAGACAAGTGCTATTCTGGAAAGTAAGGGAGGTGCCAGAAGCTTCCGCCAGGACTGTTCATTTTGCTTGCATGCACTTTCCTGGTAGAGGCTTCTCTGTTGGGGCAGTTACAGCGCGATCTGAAGTCTGGAAGGTGCCATCAAAACCCCTCAGTGCTTAGACTTTGTATCCTTGAGTGCCTGACTGTCCTCCATGCTGTTTATTTCTCAGCAAGTCTATTCCACCTAACTGGGGACCACGAAAAGTGCCAGTCACTGGAGGGAGGCAAACTTTTCATTTTAAATGCAAGTTTAAGGGATTAAAGCAATGCTATTACTAGAGTTTAAACATCAAATTCACCTTCTTTGGATGAAGAAGGCGGACAATGCTTTCATCCTCTGAACGCCTTTTCAACAGCTCCTGGACCCCTGGCTGGTGTCTCCTGAGGACTCTGCCCCGGCCGGGCTCCACGTCCACCAGAGATGTCTCTGCCGGGGCCTTGGGTAGGGTCTGCTGCCCCGGAACCTGGCAAAGTGTCTGCGAGTCCTATTCCCTCCACCCTCTAAGTCTCTGCAGTTATAACCTGGGGCCTCCTGGGCCTTCTCTAATCCAAAGACAGTAAAACACCTATTAAGCAGAGAGCTCTGGGAACCAGGTTATGGTTAATTTAATTTTCTAATTAACTGGGGACTAACAGGAAACCATGAAGTTCAACTCTATTGACCCTCTTCCTATGATATATTACTCCAACCTTTAACCTCAGTGAAGTCAAATAATCAAAATCCATCTCAGATGCTGAAGACCTCAGTACCCAAGACCACCTCTTATGGAGCAGGCGTCTAGCCAGGGAGGATGGACTGAAGGTGGGTGAGCCCACCCTCCACTCCCAGTGCTCCTGGGGTACTTTGGTCACACAGCTCCTTTTGGAAAGCAGTGTTAGTAAAAGGACGCAGGTCAACCAATGTAGGTTTCTGCTCAGGTGAGTTCTGCCTACTCATACATGTCTACTGCTGAGTCGAATACGTGAAGAAAGGGCCTTTTTCTGGTGTGGATCTCAGGAACGTAAACCAGGCTTCTGTTGACTTACTAACATGAGTAGGACTAACACTAGCTGTCCCTGAGAGACACCGCCGGCTACTCTGGGAAGAGACCCTGGTGGCACCAGGTGGCCTGTGCTGAGAAGCATTGGCTTTGCTCAGACTCCTGCCAGCACCCCGTCTTCCGCAGCACCCACATGCCCCCTCACCAGTTTTAAGAAGATTTGTGCTTCGACAGCTGACCCTGGAGCATCCCAGGCTGAACTCCAGGTGTCGTCCACCTTGGAACTTGTCCAGTGGGCTTCTGCACACACGGCTTCACCCAGCAGGGACGGGTTTGAGGGCTCAGGATGCAGAGCCCTTGGCCGACTCTGAGGAACTCACGAGTCCTGGGAGGCCTCAGAGTCCCAAGATGGAGCCCCCGTGGAAACCAACATTGTGCCGAGGATTTCTGCTGTGTGAGGGGTCAGTGTTCTCCCGGGCCGAGGGCTTAGCAGGCACATGAGCGACGTGGCTTTGTCTATTGTCGTCCGCTTATAAGGCTGATGAGGAAAAAGTCTCAGCTGATGCAGGACTTGTCTTCATTGAACATCATTTTGCTTAAACTGGAATTTCCATGAAGCTCTTGATGGCATCACGTGACAGCTTACTGGGGGGCGATGCTGAGCGCCTGGGGATGCTGTGAATTTTCCAGGTGAGGGTGGGGCAAGTCTGAGGGAAGGAGAGGAATCACGGGGTTTTCTTGTGCAACTGACAGAAAAATAAGGCCCCTTCCCCAGCTTCTGAATTTAGGAGAAACAAGCTCTGAGAGGCGTGGACCTCTATCTGGATGTGGGAGCCTGAGGCCCAGACTGGGGGCGGGGTGCTAACAAGCTGAGGGCGGCAGGGAACCAGGTGCCGTGTGGGGGCAAGGACTGGTGGCGCAGGCTCCCGCCAGGGAGCAGCGGGACACGAGGCACTGTACACGCACAGCCGGCGCACGTGACGCGGAGGCAAACCGAAAGCATCGGTGTGACACGCGGCCGTAGCACCGCAGCTTTTCGGCATCTTCTCGTGGAATCCAGCGGGTGGGGCCTGCTCCCCATTTCACGGTCAGGACAATGAGGCTGAGGGTCAAGCACCTGCAGAAGGTAGGCACTTAGAAAGGGCCGGGCCGTTCTGACGGTGTGTGATGTGATGAGGGTGGATGATCTAGACTCTGGATGCCATGGGGGTGCGAGCCCAGCGCGGCAGGCAGGGAGGTCGGCTTCCTGGGTGTGTAAGAGGAAGCTTTCTAATGAGAAGGACAGAAAGGGGATGGGGGCTCCTCGAGCACATGAGGGCTGAGGACAGAGGCAATTGTCCGCAGTCCCACAGCCCAACACGCGGTATTAGGTCGTGGACTTGCCAGCAGTCCTGCGGGTCCCCCGTCCTCTGGCTAGAGGGGCACAGTTTTACTGAGATCGGACTCGGCGCACAGGCTACGCATGTCTCTTGTCTGCCTGAAACTCCCCAGTGCCCTCCGGCCTCACTCACAACGAACCCGAAGTCTTCCTTCAGCTGACAGGCGACACACACTCTGACCCCCACTCATGGCAGAGGGGCTTCACCCCCATTTCAGCAAGAGGTCTGCCCTGAACTGTGCATGGATATTATACTCCGACTTTCTTGAGCCCCCACCCCACCTATCTTCATATCTCTACTCAATAGAGTCCATATTACCTGTGTGCTACCTTCTTTGCACTTGACTCTACATGTCTGCAGGGCACTGAGCACACACAGATGCAACACGCTTCTGTTGAAGGAACGAACTGATCAATAAGCAAATGAAAGACACTCCCTGCTTCCCATAACAGAAGGTGACCTGACCACCAGTCAAAGCGTTCGTAGAGGGCATGCCTTTAAATGTCTAACTTCTAGTCGGTAGAGAGAGGGAGAACTTCAGGACCAGGCATTTGTAAACACACACACACACATTTGCAATAATAGCAGCTCTTCCAAGGCAGCGTTCTGTCACTGTGTAGAAATCAGCTCCAGCTGTATAATTGTGGCCTTTGTAAGGATCGCCCATCTGACTCCAAAGCTGAGACAGTTAATCATTTTGGAAGAAAAAATTCAATTGTCACAGGTGAAAGTTACCTTGAAGATTCTGATTAAATGGAATCTGTCTAAGAAGAAATGTGCCTATTACATCTGGGGGAATGTCACAGTGCAGGGAAAATCGACGGACGGTGATCATGCCTCTTCAGAACATTCTTGACCACAAGCGTTTGAAAATGAAGACCCCCTCATTGTTAGCTTTCCCAATACCGAGGCACTGAAATCAATCATCAAACGCATCTATAAATATGTGACTATACCCAGGACACAAAAGGTTAAGTTTCAATCCACAGATGAGACCCTCGGGGCTCCTCATGGGCTTAGGACATGGTTCTTGGCCATGAAAGTGAATTCAAGTAAAACCTTTCTGAAATCATAAGCACATGAATCAATGAAACCACCTCAGGTTATTCATTTACAACGTCATTGTTTCTCCCTGAAATGAAGATATTCACATTGCAACGCCTGGCCGCCTTCTACCAGGGACACGCCGCTGTCGAACGTCCTCGTCATGGTGTGTGTGGGCCCTGGACATTGTCTGGAACATCCACACTGATGTGACGTGTTCCACTTCTGGGAAATAAAATTCAGCTGATTCTCCCTAAAAATGGATGATGATTTAGAGCAAGAGGGTGCGCTGATGTGGCCCAGACTGCAGGCTTTTCATCCCGTGCTCTGTGACCTCCAAGCTGGTCTACGGCCAAGTGCAGACCCCCTCCCTTCCCTGCCGCTTGGTAACCCTCCTGCCACACTCCAGGTCTCCTCCAGCTCTTGTCCCAGTGACGTCCTCCTCCAAGAAGCACCAGTGTCCGTGGGTGTCACTGAGTGTGACGCTGCCTTGGACTGTCCTCTGCTCTTTCAGGATGGTATGTGGTGCTTCCTGATGTCAAGTGTGAGCTCCTGGAGGGAAGGGGGCCTGCGTTCTCCATCACGAGACAGCAGTCTCTGTCGAGACAGTTCTCCGTCAGACACAGTTCCTGCCTCGTGTCAAAGTTCCTCTTAGCTTTGACCTCGCCGGTAACCGGGACAATTATGGACACATGGAGGGGTCAACGAATTCCTGGTGCCCCCTGGTGGAGCAGTGGTTTGTTCAGCCGCCTTCAGCTGGCACAGACCACATTCATCCCAAGGACTGGGGTTCCCATCCATGGACCGGGGTGTGGAGTGGGGAAAAACCAAGATGTACCAGGTAAGTGAAGTGCTTGCTCCTGTCTCTGCCTGCCTGCCTGCCCTTCATCCCTGCCTGCACTTGTCCTTAAAAAAAAAAAAAAAGAGATTCCTGAATAAAGTCATAAGCGGATGTGTAAGACGTGCTCTTTGATGGAAAATGACCAGAGGCTTAGGGTCCTGTGACACCAAGTGGGCCCTGGCTCTGTTCCTTTCAAGGACTTAAGAGATGAGCTTTATTTAAATCATTAACACTTCTTAAAACTGTTGGGTCATAAATCACTTGGAGACAAAGAACGCCGCTGTATTTTTCACATAATTATTGACAGAGCACATTAGTGCCTGACGTGAAACCTGACTAGAAACCTGACTAGAAGTCATTATGTTCTACAGGTCGGGGTAATCAGCGTGCCCTCTGAGGAGACCCCTGCAAGCCGCCTTAGTGTCAAGTGGTAGTTGGAAAACACAGGCAGACCGTGAGGGTCTCCAGGAGCGGGAGTTTCCAGGAGATAAATGAAGAGCAGGGAGAGCTGAGGCAATTTTCTGAGTCCGTCTGAAACTGTTCAGAAAGGCATGGGGACGATTTGAGGAATTCGTAAAGGAGTTTCAAGTGTGTCCTCCTTTACCCGCCACCATCAGCGAGCGGGCGGGCGGTGTCACCAGGTGCACGGTGACCTGGAATTGTCACCTGTGAACAGCAGCGGCAGTCTTGGAATGATGTCCCACTCTGTGGCCAATTCTTTTGGACAGGATGAATCTGATGAGCTAATAATTCTCCCTCCTTTACACTCTGGCAGGTTTGAGATTTTCAAGAGGAAGAGTGGAATGCCCGTCACTACCCACACATGGGAGAGGACGGGAACCGTGGCGGGAGCAGCGACTGAGCGACTCTCCAGAGAGAGAAAGGAGCGCACAAGCAGAGGGCCCTGGCGCAGAGCTGGGCTCACAGCAGGAGCAGCTGCCCCGTTGTTGGTGACGTCGGCGCTACACTCTTGTCACCCTTCTGACCACACAGTGACCCAGCACATGCCTTGCCCTGCACAGAATGAGGGTGACGGCGAACTGAGCACACATTGCATACAGACGCTGACTTACAGCAGGTTTACAGAAATCTATACGGTGTCGTGATGTGATTCCCGTCAATACAAACCACTTAGAAAAAGAAAATTCCTAGTAAAGGCTCTCAGCTGTCAGCTGCCTCAGCAGCTAATTAAAGCAAATTAAAAGGCACTGGCAGCCGACTGTGACCCAAACCAGCCCGTCATCACTCAGCTGTCTTCATGTCAGTCTAGAAACACAGGAGGCCACGGGGTGTCCAGGACAAGGTGGCACTGGAGTGGGTCCCCAGGAGCCTGCAGACGTGGGCGGAAGACCACCCTGCTGCCTCCCGATGCCTTCCTGCCACTGGGAGTGAGCTGCAGACCAGGCGCCCTGCAAATGCACACGCTGCTGCTGCTTCGGACAAACTGCGGGTGAAAACACGGGCTCCCAAAGGGGAGCGCCAGCACGTGGAGGTCAGAGCCTGTGTGCCCAGTCTCACCAGGACAGAAGCTGCCCTCCAGTCCTCCTGGAGGTGACACGGCCACCTGGTGCCAGCTGCTCAGGGTGGCCCTCCCCACTGCACCAGCGACAACGTCCCCCTGGTTTCGCAGGACCCGCCCGGAGGAGGGAGCCGGGAGGGAGGATGGTGGGCCAGCAGCGGGCCATGTCCCTGGAGCACGGACACAAACGTGCACACACCACACCGACAGGCACACGCAGGTGGGCGCGCACACCACACAGATGGAGTCGGTGCCAAACCCTGCTTCCAACTCACCAGAATCTCATGCTGCCCTCGCTCGCACCACCATTCTCCAGAGTGTAGGTTCTCCACCCAGAGATCCAGCGCATTATCACGTCAAAGAGAAAACGGATGGGCAGTTTGAAGAGATGTCTGTGTCACCAATTATATATCTACAGACACGCAGACCCACCAACCCGTCTCCAGATCCTCTTACACAACCCCAGATGTGCGCATGTGTAAACTCACGTCGTACAAAACATGCTGCCATGGGGGTCAGCATCCAAGTCCGGAGACACGGAGAGTACAGTGCGCCCCGGCCCTGTGTTAGACTCCTGTGCACAGGAGCCAAGGATACGAAACAGCTGAGTGCTGGGTTCTCAGGCGGGTTCTCAGGCTTGCTCAGTGCCCTTTAAGACCAAGACTCATAAGAGATGTGTGTCAGATCCAACCCCTATTAGAAACTATAAGATGTCTTCCCCTCGAGATCCTGAGAGAGGTTGCCCCATCCGGATCCCGTGAGAGGTCGTCCCGTCCAGATCAGGGAGAATTTCCTAACACGGACATACTCCTGCATTGTCACAACCTGTACCAGCATCCCTACCCAGGAATGCCTCAATATTTAACATTCAATTAGAGTCTAATTCCAATTCCCCAATTTTCCACAAATGACTGTAGCTTCTCGTTCTCTTTAACGAAGCATGGTGATGTTGGGCATTTGTTTCACCTCTATCTCACCGCCTTCAAGACACCTCCTCTACCTAACCATATTTTCAAGGCTTTGTCTCCAGGATGACATGGCTTTGGCTGAATTTTGTTTTTAATGAACCCAGGTCAGTCATCTTCTAGAAAGTTCCACAATCTGGATTCATTGATTGTTTCTCATGAGTAGATTCCTTCAGCCTTTTGGCAACGTTAATAGTGATGCGTGAGCTGCTTTTCACATCTCAGCACAAGGCGCACACTTTGTCCCAACACTGGGCGAGCAGGGCCGTCTGGTGAAGAACATTCACTGCGTCCCTCTAAAAGACTGCATCTGTCTTTAATAAAATCTGTGGGGGGATAGTTAAGAGGTTGTGACTACCTCACTGTCACCCATGATCTGGCGTCATAGATGCTTTTTGTGGGGCTCTGTCAGAACACACACGGGGAATTGCAAAACCCCAATTTTCTAAATTCATAATGCTTTCTATATTTATCGGGGAAGAACTTCTGAATGAGAGAGCTTTTTACTCACAGTCCCACACTTGTAAAGGTCATTTCTTAAAGCAAAATTTTGGATCTAAAAGTTCGCTGTTCCAACGCGGTTCTCTGTGTCCCAGGGTCTTGATGACCTGTGGCAAGGGTGGCTGCTCAGGCCATCACAGCAGCAGCTGTCCAAAAGGGCCTTAAATGCATCTAGCTTTGACGGTACATCTATTTTTATACAGTTCTCCCTCATTTCTTTATTTCTTCCCCTGAAATGATACAGCTGTGTACTCCACTTGGCTGCTTTCAAATGTTGAATAAAATATGGAGAGAAAATGCGTGACCGTAGTAGGAAATGATGTATGAAGTCCCAGGGTTTTGAAAGAATGGCCAGCTCGCTTTCATTCAAGAGCACTTAAGTGGCCTCCTGGGTGAGAGTAAAGGAGATATAGCATCTACCCTCGGGAAGCTCTTCCCCTCCCCTATTTCTGTAGACTAAGAAACTAAATTGGACTGCACCCAACAGACCCTTCCATTGCGTCTAGAAGACACAGACCTTGGATTTCCAGCTCATGATGGCGAAGGTCCCATTTTACAGCCACCAGCACCAGGGCTGGTGTCTGTGCTTTCCTACTGCCCCTGCCCACCAGAGATTCCTTGAGTTACAAGGCCAGACGTGGTGCGGTCTACGAGGGACAACCCACGCGAATGTCTGTTCTGGAAGCTGCACTGAATAGAGATGAAGAGTCTGTCCTCTGAATGGAGCCATTTGGGTTGTGTCCAGATCAGACACTGACTGTCCGAATGACAGTTGACCGCTCTGGGCCTCTGCTCTTTTGCCACCAAATGTGGATAAGACACATGCCTCCTAGAATTGTTCTAGAACTGATGAGCGCAGAATGCATATTCAATAACTATTCATGATGATGAGGAGGAGGATGATTTGACTTGTCACCAGAAGTAGTTGGTACAAGATAGAGTAAGACTCTACAGACAAGTGAGGAGACCCTCCTGAGATGAGGACTATGATGTAGAATTACTTTAGGACACAAAATCCATAAGCAGAAAACACATCTGCACCCCCATGTTCACAGCAGCACAGCTCATAAGAGCTGAGACATGGACACAACCTGCCCGTCCACAGATGGCTGGATGGAGAAGCTGTGGTCTGGATGCTCAATGGAAGTCTGTGCAGCTGTTAAAAAAGATGAAACTGCTGTCTGCAGTCATCTGAAGGGAACTGGAGGGATGATGTTAAGTGAAATAAGTCAGAAAGAGAAGAGAAATACGGGGTGGTTTCCCCTCCTATGTGAACTATAATGGAATGAAACAAATAAACAGACATCCCAACAAAAACAACGGACACAGGACTGTGGTTACGGGGGAACAGGGCGCGGGAGGAAGGACAGAGGACAGGGCGGTGGTGAAGGGCGCTGGAGCTCTGGGGACGGTGGGTGTGTGTGACATACAGACTGAGGGGCAATTTCAAATCCTGAAATGAATATAGCGCTGTAAAGTAAAGAAATTAAAAAAATGTCAGCTATGAAAAAAAGAATTGCTTTCTCCAGAAACAAAAGACTGGGAAACTATACTATTCTGACAGGACCACACAGCAAGAGAAAATCCTCCAGTAGGAGTCAAATTACATTCTAATTCGGAGCATTAGAGCCCTCTTGTACCCGCAGAACATCTCTGAATTAATGAGTCTCGAGCTGCAGGCAATTAACCGGAGATGAGCTTTATGGGCGGGTGGGCAGACAGGCTCCCCTAAGAGCAAAGACACCTGAAACGGGCTTCTGCCAGTCAGCTAGCCATCAGGGGTCAGTGTGGGCATAAAAAGTCCAACGGGAGTTTCTTCTGGAGGACACGCATTATTTCCTGCAGGCTTCACACACTCAAGGGCAGGGCTGGACCCGAGAGCAGCAGACCCGCACAGTGGAAGTCCTCTGCTTCGTGCTGATCCACTGAGAAAAACAACACTCCGAACCACACAATGATAGATAAGAGATTACGGATTTCTAAATGTAAGCTGTAGCTCTCAAAATGCAGGGGTGGTGAAATCACCTTGTTCCACAGTCTCGTGTTTGAATGCTGACTCTGGCTTGAATATTTAATTATTCCTTCCTAAAGGCTTTTTGAAGGAGGGCCACAGAGCGGAGCAGCCTTCCACAGCCTCCGCTCTTCCAGCTCCATTTCGCTCGGTCACATGTCGCACCAGTAATGACTGCCATCTGTTCAAGTGCCCGGCCCAGCCGCCCTCCACCGCGCACCACAACCTCCTCCTCGTGTCCAGCAAATTGGCGGGTGCTGGCGCGTTCCTGAAAACTCCCTGCGAGCAACAAAGCTGCAGCCGGGCTCCGCAGTCGCGTGCAAGAGCATCTGGGTCCCGGGGAGGCTGGCGGCCGAGGACGCGGCGAAGGACCAGCGCTCCTGGAATTGACCTGACTGGAAGTGGCGTGGTGCGAAGCGTGAAGGTCTCTGTCCAGGAGTGGGGGGCATTTGTTCCTCACCCTAACACCCTAACGCAGTGCCTAGTTTTCAACAGGCAGGAATTTTTAAACACTGCTGGGAGTGACAAAGAAAGCTGTGAGCCTGGTCAAGTGACCTGCACATGGGGAACGAAAGGCTGGTCCTGCTCACGTAGGGCTGCTATCACCAAAGGGCACAGACGAGCTGGTTTAAGCAGCAGACATCTCTTGCTCCTAACTCTGGAGTCTGGGAAGTTCAAGGTCAAAATGTTGGAGCTCCGTCCCCAAGAGCAGATGGCAACTGGAGAGCCCCTCCTGGCATGCAGATGGCAACTGGAGCGGGGGCTCTGGTCTCTTCCGCGTCTCCTACGGACTAGTCCCATCACGGAGGCCCATCCTCCTGGCCTCCTCTCACCCTAAACACCACCTAAATGTAGAAGGTCCTCACATGCAGGGGTAGGGCTTTGACCAACTAATGCTAGGGGCACAAACACGCGGTCCGTGGCAAGTCCACACGGCCTCCTAGAAGTAGGACCTGAGGAACTCGCACAGAAATCCGGTCCATCAAGCCTTCCTGAGCTCTCCCCTATTCCTGCCCCACACTCTGCCCAGTTCTTTATCTCACAGCCGCAGGGTGTATTTCCTGCCCTTGGTCCCGACCAACGTTCCCCCCACCTCGGGGCCGCACACCCAGGAGAGCCATCGCATAGCCACCCTGTTTATTCGCCAGCGACGTGCTTAGCTCCCGCCCCACACAGCACTCTGAGGTGCTGGCTATGACTGTCCTGAACGCCACAGACATGAAGCTCTGGAGACCCTGGCCTCCCCAAGGTCACCTGCTGTAGCTGTGGGGCCCGGGCTCCACACCTGTGCTTTCTTCAACGAGTGATTTGGAAATGGGGTTGCCCCAAGCTCTCCTTCTGCAGTGTTCACACCCCCCAAGCGGTGTCCCATCGGGGCTGATGATCTCTCCACCTTGGAGTGGACTCCCCTTCCCTACAGCTGGTCTGGGAACAGGTGGCCTTGCTCGCATGCAACATGGGGGCTGGCCCAGCACCTCTGTTCGGGCTGGGGGCCTCTCCCCAAGCACGTGTTTCATAGCAAGAATGTGACAGTGTCCCTCTGGTCAGTGAGCGACAACGTGCACCTGCAGATTTATTTTTGCCCCTTTTATTTTTCTGAACCCCCAAGTCACCTGGCATAGGTGTTGACCTAGGTGGGACCTGCTGCCTCCCCCTGCCCTTCATTCATGCTGAGACAGGCGACGTGGCCCCAGTCCAGCTCCAGCTGTGGGCTTCCATCTGGGGCCCCTGAGGGGCTCTCCCCAGGGCCTCCTCTGCCAGCAGACCCGCTCCCCGACACCTGGACCCCATCCGCCTGCAGGTGGGTCAGTTCCATGTGTGCACACATCGCCTGTCCCCACTGCTTCCCAGAACGCTGAGCTTCCTCCAAAGAACAGGCAGGACTCCCTGGAAGCCAGGACAGCCCACCCTTGTGCATTTCCGCCCCGTACTTGAAAGTGAAAGAGGATTTCTTCAGGCGGAAAGCTGAAGACAAGCAGAGCGCCCCAGAAGCCGCGGCCCCCGGGCAGACCTCTTCGGTCCGAATGGTGCGGGGGAACCTGGTGTGCTGGAGCCACGGGGTCCCGGCACGCCTCTCCGTTGTCGCTTCTCGAGGCGCGTTCACTGAGCACTGAGAACCGTGAAACACCCTCAGAGAATTCTGCCAGTGTTTCACCTGGCTCTGCGTTAGAGCATTTGCACGAATTTACACCTAATATTTCTACAAAGAATCGGAAGAGTTGTATGTGATCTCGTTCAAAGCCCACGTGCTTTTTGTGCAGCCTCCCCAACTTGCACAGGCGCAGCGCTCACGGTGGTTGAAAGAGGAGAGACCGAACAGGATCAGGCACAAATTCACATGGACGCAGTGCGAATTCCGCAAACAGCAGCACCATCGTCACCAGGGCCCGTGAGCCAGTGCTGGCTCTGCTGTGGCACAAAATCTGCGTCGCCTGAGACGGACCTGGGCCACTCACCCAGATGTCACCGCGCTCTGCCCCACCCCTGCCCCATCAAGTTCATGTCCGCAGGCCTGTCGTGGTTTTGTCTGGATTCTGGACACTTTGTGTGGGGGGAGCCAAGCACCCCGGGGCCCCTGGCCACAGCTGTGGCACCAGGTGTCGGCCACACGAGCCGATGCGGCAGGACTGGTGGACGGGCGCTGTGCTCCCTGCCTGTCTGCTCCGTGAAGTTCAGGTTTGCTAGGTACCCGCCGTGTACACAGGAGACCTGCGTCTGCCTGTTGACCTGTGGTGACGAACGAGACCACGCACACTGGATGGCCGCACAACCGTCAATGCTCACTCCCACCCGCAGTGGAACGCACGTCCAGGAGCCGGACAAATGCGACCTGTCAGTCGGCTTTCCTGACAGCAAAGCGTGTTGTCTGAGTTTCTGTTCTTGGGCCAAAGTCAAGAGTCAAAGCCAGCTTTAAACATGTTCCAAAGGAGGGCGTCATTGATTTGTGGGCCCTTAAAATGCCCCAATGATTCAATTAAACCAATGAAATCACTGCACAATGAAAAAGAGAGTGAATGCGTGCAAACCTGTGTCACATAAGGACCTGCACTTGGTGGAAAGCAGAGAACAACAACTGCCAATTGAACAAATACTAAGAGTGAACTGAGGTCACTGAGAAAAACACCGAATAGATCAAATATGAATTGACATTAGTCAACGGGGGTAACTGGGCAGAAGGCCGACTTCTTGCCCCTTTTCCATCGTGCCCCAAGGTCGGCCCGTAGGAAGCTTGAAGGCACTGAAGACTTGAGGTCTGTTTTTCCTTTTCGCAGATACTCTCAAGATCTCCCTGCTCCTGTGTTTTCAGATTGTCTTCTTTTTAAGCCTATAAGACAGATCACTTCTAGGCCTGGTCCATTCCCACCAGCCTCTGACTGGCCATCCCCTGGCAGGCTGCACACACCCCTGGTTTCACCCACCCCACCTCCTTCCCAGGGCCAGAGAAAGCTAAATTCCCTTCCACGTCACCCTGCTAGAGCCGGTCGAGAAAGCACGGGGAACACAGACATGACACCGCAGCCCATGCCTTCAAGAAGACGACGTGGCCGTGTGCGGTAACTCAGCTGGCCGCCGGCGTTTAAATGAAATACCAGAGTCTGCACGGGCACCCTGCCTCCCGCCAGCTCACTCTGCACGGTTCTCAAGGACCACTGGCCCCCGGCCCAGCATCTCCTACATGCCGACTCTTACCACGTGCGATGCAAATTCCATGCGCCCCGGGAGGCAGACCAGCCCAGGGCCCTCAGTGAGGAATCCCAGCAGGAGAGGACTATAATTATGCGGCTTCCTGTGACTGGGGAGGCTCCCGCTGACTCTCGACTTATTTATGTCATATAATTTAATTTTCCTGGAATACAGTCATAAATCATACATGCTGGTCACTAAGAAAACAACTGGTTGCCAGGCCTGACTACTTTTTAACAAGATCTTCACACTCTGCGGTGCTTCTGGCTTCTGTATCAATAGCTGAGCCAAATGACCGGGCAGGAAAGCGTCAGGTCCCGGTGTTTGATTCAGTCATCAGCGCGTACAGCGCGCCATTTTGCTTGATCCCAGTCTAGGTGCATTTTCATACCCTACGAGTCTTTGAAAGACCGTCTTATTTTGGTTTGGGGCGGGGTGGCCCCGGAAGTCGGGATATACACTGGGACACTGTGAAAAGGAGAAACGAAGGAAGTCATTTAAGACTGCGGGTCAAATTGCAGAGTTGAGCAATGAGAGGGGGCTAGAATTGGACGTCAGCAATGGCTTATTTTCCCCAGGAGTCCCATGGATAGTGGGCCCTTGAAAGCTCTCTGTTCAGAGCTCTCTGTTTAGAGCTCTCTGTGATACCCAGATAGCATTTTAAGGATAAGTTAACACACTGAGCTGCTCCAACCACAAAATGGAAGTGTGAAGGCAGGCTCCTGCCAGCTCCCGTTCCAAAAGAGACAGGAAGAGAGAACCATATTGGCAAAGCAAAATGGGCCAGGAGGTGTCCGATGTCTAAATCTTACATCACAAAGCCAAGTGGCGCTCAGAAAAGTCAATGCTCTGTGTGATCTTCTGTGGCACACAGCCGGAGCAGTTCCACCCGCCCAGGAAGCTGGCCTTCACCTCGGCGCTGCTTACAACTTCCACAAGGCTCTAGACTTTCTGGTTTTAAGGTCAAACTTCATATTCTCTGGGAAGGCTTCATGATTGCTGTTTGGTCCCAAGGGTACACCCAAGCCTGACGATGTGAGTGGACGGTGGGTACATCGACCTGCCAAGGTTGGGACACGGATGCTAAGGTTCCCAGGTCAGAGGCAGGCTCTGCGAGTCAACAGTTCCTCTCGCTGGGCTCTGCAAATAGATCCTAAAATAATTGCTTGCTAAATGTTACCCAACATTATATGACCAACGCCAAAGTAAGAGAGTTTATCTCTTGTTGAGTTCAAGAAGATCCTGTGTTTGGAAGCATGGGGACATAGCCATGCAGGACGTACACATGTCCTTGGTGATTAGTTTATGCCCAAAAGTACCATGTGTATGATGCGCCACTATTCTGGGTAAATAACCATGACTAGGCATCACTGTTTCAGGAAATTTTCTTGGACTGTATCCAGCTGACCTCCATCAACCCTTTGTTTGAAAACTGTGTCGTCCATGCTTTCTCCCATGCACTTCTGTTCTTACCAACATGTTAGCCGCACGTTGTTTGCTTATTCACCAATTCATTCACTCCCTCCAACAGACTTTGGAAGGGTGACCATAACCTGTTGTAGGTGCTTGGAATATCTCAATGGAAATAAGCAAACAGAAATGAGGGAACTCCACCTTCTTGCAGGTAAAGGTCAGAAGAGGGAGCACTGGACCACAGGAAGCTCTACTTTCAGGAGGAACCTCTGTTCCGATCTCCATCGTGGCTCTACCAGATTACATCCCCACCAACAGTGCCCAGGTGCCCCTCTTCCCCACACCCTGGCCGACACTTGTTCTCTTCTCCCTTTGACGCCCACCATTTTAGCAGGTGTGAAGTGCTAGCTCATTGCAGTTTGATGTACATTTTCCTGATTTGTGAGGGCGACAACTTGTCACTTGTGTGCTTGCTGGCCACCCCTGTATCTTCTTTGGAAACATGTCTTTCAGGTCACTGGCTCAATATTTAATCAGATTGTTTTGTTGTTATTGAGTCTTATGAGTTCTTTAGATTTTTTTTTGGATATTAACCCCTTATTGATATATGATTTCAAAAAGATAACTGTGCCCCGATGTTCACTGAACATAATTTATAAAGCCAAGGTATGGGAACGAACTGTGTCATCAAGAGGGGGTAAAAAAGAGGTGAGGTGTGCGTGTGTGCACAAACACACACACACACACACACGGAAACACTGCTCGGCCATAACGAAGAATGGAATCTTGCCATTTTCAATGACATGGAGGGATCGTGAGGGAATTATCTCAAGAAAAATAAGCCTCACAGAGAAGGAAAATACTGTATGGAATAATAACTAATGAATAAGTAAAACTCATACAGAGAAAAGATGGGTGATTGCCAGAGGGAAGAAGCCAGGGTGGGGGTGAAATGCAGGGAGGGGACAAGTAGCACCGACTTCCAAATGCAAACCAAATCCTTCTGGGATGTGCAGCTCAGCATGGTGCCCAGAATCAGTGTGCAGAGCAGACCTGAATGCTGCCGAGAGCAAACCCTAAAAGCTAACCACTTGGGGACAGACAGCAAGGAGAGCTGCTCTGGTGATCACTGTGCGATGCATACAAATGAGCATGTGCTATGTTACACCCTGAAACCAATACAGCGTCATGCCAGTTACAGCTCAGCACGGGAGTCTCTGAAATGACAAACTCCCTGCTCTGTAGGAGCATGTGGGTTAGTGAGGGAGACAGTGAGTGACAGGCTTCAGCTTGGGTTGGAAACAGAGCTCCAAAGAAGGAGGTGGTGGATGGTGCAGGGTGTGGAGAAGTGGGAGGGAGGGGAAGGGGGTGGAGGATATGGAGGAGGTGGAGGAGGAGGAGAAAGAGGGGGACAGATGGAGGAGGAAGAGGAGGAGGAGATGGAGGAAGAGGAGTGAAAGGGGACAAGGAAGTCACTACAGAGAGCACAGAGGGCTCTTGAGAAGAGCAGCATTTGACAAAGACTTGAAGAGGTGGTCACTTACCACATGTCCTCCCCCTCGTCCACCATCTCACTGGGGACCCCAAGGACAAGAAACGTGGCTTTTCCCTGCGCCTCCAATACTTAGTCCACCACCAGCAGGGACCCATCTGGACACTCAGCCCTGTCACAGGCTTGCCCCATGACAATGTCCATGTCTCCTCTGCCACCTTCCCTGCCTTCTCATATGTCCACACATCCTTTGGGATGTGACTATGTCTCCTGGAGTCTGCTGATGACAAAAGGTCTCTCTGTTCAGCTCTGTCCCCCCAAACCCCAGTTCCTAAGCTGCAACATGGATATTAGTGATGACCGCATCACATACTCGAAGAGTGCTTGTGCCACCCGCAGAGGTCCTGGGGAACGGCCCTGCCCATGCAGAGAGCTTTCGTCCCTGCGCCCCCACCGCCTGCATGGCCCCCTCACCTGAACCTTCTTCTGTCCCCTCCTGTCCTCTGCTTTCCCTGAATAAGCCTCCTACAGCTTTGTCTCTGCTGCTCTGAACCACGCTCACATGTGACGCTAACGTCTGCAAACCAATGGCTGCACATTCAGGGTAAAACTTGTGACCATTTGGTCAAGTCCTAAGTCTCGTGTCAGATCTGCAGGATCAGCGAGGCTACTGAGGGTCCTGACCCCACTTTCCCCTCATCCTGCTGGGCAGTGGGCACCTCCCGGGCCCTGCTGCTGAGCAGGCCTATTGTCTGTAGAAGTGAGTTAAGGAAGCCAGCGGGGCAATGCGATGCAGATGGATGATTATTAAAAGGAAAAAGTCAAAGTCTAAAATCTGTATGGAGCTCTTCAGGAAAAACCCTTCTCTATCAGAGGGACACGACTTCCAGGATTAGTGAATGACAAGGGGGCTTGCGACTCGTGTCTTTTCTAAAGCTTTCGGGTGACTCCGACCATTCCTTTAGAAACAACGGTTCTCGATCAGGTAATGAAGCTCTAATGCACCTGCGATCAGCTCCTCAAGCCTGAGCGCATTCCAGAGAAAAGGACTTTATTTTCTGCCATTTTCAAGAGAGGACATAAAAAGGCAACATTTATTGACCTTACTGAAGACTTTGATGCAATTAACAGCAATTTGGCTCGAATAAAACTGCATGCAATTGACCTTACTTCATTAGCTTGAAGATTATTTTACAAATGGAGAGCAAAGTGCTGTAATTTAACAGATGAACTACGATAGCTTGATTAAATGAATCTTATTTCAATTCCGACAAACCCAGACTACTTTCTAAAGATAATGCATTAACGAAAGAGGCCCTGTACACATTTCGTTTAAGATCAAAGAGAATTCATGTGGTTTGTCATTTTAATTTTAGATGAATTTCTTTTGTGACTTTAACCTCTTGCTTTACATATTAAGGTCAGACATTCATTGTTCCTGGTTCATGTTAAATATATCAAGAGGATGAGAGAGAGTAGTAACTAGAATTCGTTCATCATAACCATTTTTCTATAAAATGAGAGGTTTGGTGAAACTTTTGTCCAACTAACTTCTATTTACTTTTTAAATCCCTGAAAATACAAAGTAACACTGACTAAATGGTAATATACAGAGCATCATAAAGTTTGAGCTGTTAATGTGTAGTAATATTCAATTTCAGCAAAATTGACTCACCATCTTCCAATGTGGTATTCTTTCTTTTTGTTACCATTTTATTGATTGTATGCACTCTCTATTTTACCTTGATTCAACCAGAATGCCCTTCAGCAAGAGGATGCTTAGCAATCTTGCAGAGACATTTGCAGAAATACAAGCACATCTGATTTAAGTTTTCTGTTTGTTTTAAAAGCTGCAATTTACAAGTTCAGAAGCCTATGGATTTCAGTTATATTTAACTTCCTATATTTAGGATGGCCAGGTCATTGAGTAATTGGCCTAATAGTTTTAGAGTAATCTTCTAGAAGAGCCTAAAGTTGCTTACACAAATCATCAATCAACAAGTCCTTAAGCATTCATTTGATCAATATTCAACTAAGTATTATGAAGATAAGGAAAAAGTCCAAAATTTCCTCTTATTATGATGAAAACAAAATTACCAAGCCATATAAAATAAATGACTGCCATGCCCTGGTGGAGCAGTGGTTGGGTCAATCACCTCCAAAGGAGCACAGGCCACATATCCCTGGGTTGGGGTCCTGGGTCCAGGGGGATGCAACCAGTGTGAACAACTAAGTCAAGTGCTGTTTCCTGCCTGCCTACTTGCCTTCATTCCTGCCTGTCCCTTTCCTTAAAAAAAAAATAGATTGATTGATAAAGCTCTAAGTGAAAGAGGGAATGTATCATATTAGTGAATCAAAATCTTCTATTATAAATATGTAGAATCCCAGCAATGTCCTCTTTTAGAGATGGAGACAGCCTCCGCCAAAGCCCGAATGCTGTGTGTGTTCCTGGGTTGCAGCTTACAAGCTGAGCCTAAGGTTTTCACAAACATTCAAAGAATGAACAACAGTATATATTGATGACGGCATCCGAAGCACTTTCACTCTCAGTTGACAAGACTTACTTTCAAAGGCTTAGTAATTTAAACAGCATGGTTTCAGTCTCTGGACACAACAACCAGTGGGACAGGCAGTCCAGAAACAGGGTCACATGTCACTTAATAAAGGTGGCACAGCATCGCTGTGTGGGAGAGATGATGTCTTCAGCATCTGCTGTGGGAGTTGTCTAGCATCTGCTCGGGATAAATGAACACGGCCCCTGCCTCACACCGTGCTCAGAGCTACAGCCTGGATCAATCACAGACGTAAACGTTGAAGGTAAAATAATAAAGTTCCTAGATGGTAACAAAGGAAGCCTCTTCATGGCCTTCTATAAGGCAAAGATGGCATTCAAAGAAAACAGGACACGAAAAGCAAAGATAAACAAATTAGATTCCATCTAAGCTTTCAATTCTGTTCTTCCAAAGACACTCCGGTGAGAGACACCGCGAAGGGGAACGTGATGAGGAGAGAAAGGGGATATCTGCAGTGAAATATTTGACATAAGCGACTTCACAAATCAACAGGCAGGCTAGGGAGTGTAAGGAAAAACTGGGGAAACCGGTGGAGGCACGTGAGGACAGAGGCTGTTCAGAACGGACGGCTCTCTGAAAAAGTGCAGGGGCTCGGTTATCATCAGCAAGACTGAAATGCAAACAGCGGCGAGTGCCTGCAGACACCTACTAGAGTTGCAGAAGTGACCACGGTCGCCAGCCCGGCCCAGCCTGAAGCGTTCTGAGAGCTGGCGAGGAAGGGGTGGGAAGACAAGGGCATTCGCTGCACTGTGGGTGAGAGACTCTGGAAATCTCTGGCAGAATCACACCCATCACTTTCAATCCTCAGTATGAAATGCGCACACTGATCTGAGGTCACGCAAGGACCTTGCACCACAGAAGAACCCAATCTGGCCACAGGAGAAGGACTAGATGGCACTGTGTCCATCTGTGTTCAAAAGACTTTCTAGAACTGCAGGAGGGACCACTGCCACCTGTGAGGGAGTCTCTGAGGCGGAACTTTCAGCAACTGAGATTCGACGTGAAAGATGACTATGGCCTGGTCCCTTTGACAGAAAGTCCGAAAGCAGCAAAGACATGTGGACCATGAAAGACATCAGAGTGGTGCCTGCCTTTGGGTGGAGAAGGGACATGGAATGGAAATAGCCCTGGGGAAGTGACTGGCAGCACGGATGGGGGAGACTTGGAATTAGAAGGGAAAGCTCACAGCGCTCTGGGTGCAGGGTCATGGTGAGGATAAAGTCTTACTTGTATTAAAAGGCAAAATCCCCATCAAATAGCTTGGGTGCCTGTCACAGGGCACATTCAAGAAACCCAGCTGCTCTCATTATATTACTGTTGTGAGACTGAGCACTGCAGAAATGCGAAGAGCAGCTTGGGAATCCATTCTGCTAGAAAAGCCAGTCTTCTTCGAGATTGGACAGGAAAATCAGGATGCAGGGGTGTGCCGGACAGAGCAGTGGGGACAGTGCTGCCGTGCGGTGATCTTGGGGCTGCCGATCATCTCCTGCCTCACTGATGTCTCCGAGCCTGGCTGTGCAGACCCAGGGACATGGCTGGTTTACTGCTTTCAATTCCTTGTGCCTAGTGCAGGGCTGAAACTTAATAAACAGGCAAGGAGCTAGATGATCGCCCCTTCATGGGCTTGGCAGAAATCCCCCTGGGACACAGAAGGGGTGCAGTGAGGAAAAGAACACTTGACAGTGGACTTCAAAAATGGAATTTTCTTTGTGAAGGCCTTGCAAGATAGCCTATTTGTCTGTGGACTGCAGAGAAGGTCATTGTCATCCAAAGCTAGCGGCCCTCCAGCTTAGTTCTAGCTGCAGGCCTCCTGCTGCTCAGTCCTGGGAGTGGCAGGGCTGTCTTCCGTCTGCCGAGGGCTGTTGTTGATTTGCAGCCGAGAATCATCACTTACTTGGCTGGAGTTCAATTCTAATAGGTTAGATGTCGGGGATGTTTTTCTCTTCCAATTAGACCCTGCGATCAGATGGAGGGTTCATCAGGAGGCCTGTCCACTTGTCAGAAGAAACAACAGGAAAAATACAGAACTTCTCCTTCCATCACTCGCTTGTCTGGGAGAAGGCCCAATCAGATTAGGACCCGCTGCTCTGGACAATGGACACCAGCTGCGCTGGCTCGCCCTCTCCCAAAGTCCTTCCAGAAGGACATCTGGCTCTCGCCCTCTCCCAACGACCTTCCGGAAGGACATCTGGCTCTCGCCCTCTCCCAACGACCTTCCGGAAGGACATCTGGCTCTCTGTGGGGCACAGCCACCCAAAGCCAGTGAGCCTCTCCTGCAGCAATCCACGCAATCCACACAAGTCTAGTCTGCACTCTCGTTATCAGAACATAAAGACAGCGTCACAGGCAGGAAGAAGAAACTTCACTCCAGGTGCACCAAACCAATCCCAGGCCTATTTCTCCAAAGTTTCTAGATCACTGGTGCCTCAGCCTGTGACTCAGGCGGACAGCCTGCCGCTGTGAGGCCCACGGGCAGGTGACGGCCATGCCCATCTGGGGACCAGGGCTAAGGGTGCACATCTGAGGACACGGGGCTGCTTTGGGATGTCATGTTGCTGAAGCCTAGTCCACCACTATGTTACTAAAGAGGACTTTAGTGTATGGTCCTCTAGTTGTTAAAACAAAAGCATCTCTCCTGGTGAAATCCCTGGATCAGCCCACAAGCACCGAACTTTCATGGACAGCAGAGGAGGCCCAGAGCAGCTGCCCTGCAGCTCCCAACAGGTGCAATCCCAGACCTCGGCACCAGGGCGCCCCAGCAGAGTCCAGGGCAAGGTGAGTCCCAGCCAGCACCCCTTTTCCTGAGACAACTGGGGCCCCCACTGGCTGAGCAGATACAGGCCCTGTAGTCACCCTGGGCTCAAATCCCAGCCCTCCCCTTGTTATCTACCCAGGGGCTGCTGATTCTTGTTACTTAACTCACCTCCCTGAAAGAGGCCCTTTAGCCGTGGCTGCCTCTCAGGCTGCCGAGAACTGGGGGCCCACCCTGCCTGATGCTGGGCTTCTTAAGCCTGGAAATGGGCAGGGGCTCCTCCGGGACCAGGACAGAGCTGGCCCAGGCAGGGGTGGGGGCCCTCAGAGGAGACACCCCTTTCTTATCCCAACCCTCTATCATCTTGCTATGAGCCAAGCCTGAGGCCAGGTCCCCCGGAGGGGCCCCTCGAAGTCCTCATCCTCTGGTGCAGGGGCTGCCCCGGCACCCTGGTTGGTAGTCTTCTCATAGCTTCACCTGTCTGATGCAATTTCACCGAGTACTCACCTGTCCCGCCTCTTTCTGAGAGGCCTGGCTCCCTCCCCTGAATGTCTTGCTTGTGCTAAGAACTCACGCCTGTTCCAGAGCAGTGCTGGGGCCTGGGCTCCAAGGACAGTCCACACCAAAAGTGCGTAAGTCAGTCTTAAAACTAGGCTGACCACCCTCCCCGTCCTCCACGGGGCAGTACCATTTGTTTTCATATTTCCTGACAATCGGTACAGCCTGTCTTTAACAAAGCAGGCTCATCTGCAAGGCAGGGCGACGGGAAAGTCTGCGGAGGGGCCAGGCACTGTCCTGTCAGCCTCGTTAGACCTCGGTCCTTGACTTCCAGAATAACTGGCCGACCTCTTCTTCTGACCTTCAGGCGCACACGTGCTCTTCCAGCACCGGAATTTTGAGGGACGATCTCTGGCTGGGACCCGAGGCCCTGGCACCACAGAAAGAATCACTCGGACAGTCGC
Source organism: Solenodon paradoxus (assembly GCA_004363575.1). Classification (NCBI taxonomy): domain Eukaryota; kingdom Metazoa; phylum Chordata; class Mammalia; order Eulipotyphla; family Solenodontidae; genus Solenodon; species Solenodon paradoxus. The sequence goes on along the minus strand of RJWH01002463.1, from coordinate 80,079 downwards.
CGCCGCTTGGCCTCACATGCGGAACGTGTGGGGGAACCTGTCGTGCACACCCCTCCGTGCAGACGCCCCATTAACACAGCCCCTCCTTACTCTGGCCCTGATTACTCACAGCTTGGCGCGCCCAGCCCAGAGTGAGGTGGCTGCGCAGGAATCAGCGTGCGGGGATTTAACTGCGGACTCCAACTTCTCTTTACTCTGACAGCAGAGAAGCAAATGGGAAAACCACACATCACCCTTCCTTCTCCGCCTGCGGGGCGCCTGACTGCAGCTCCTGACTCTGCCGCCCACTCTTGGCCTGAGGTGTGTGTGGGAGGGGCCTGTGGCAAGGGTGTGGCCTTGGGTGTGGGTGTGGCCCGTGGCGGGTGTGGCCTGGTGTGTGAGTGGGCGGGGCCTGTGGCGTGGGTGTGGCCCTGGGTGTGGGTGTGGCCCGTGGCGGGTGTGGCCTGAGGTGAGTGAGGCCTGGGTGTGGGTGTGGCCTCGTGGTGGGTGGGGCCTGGGGTGTGGGTGGGGCCTGAGGTAGGGTGGGGCCTGTGCGCGCACATGCAGCCGCACAGGTGCTGACACAGATGATGCTCTTAACATCATCACTAGCATTCACCAGACAAGTACATTTTCTTCTATTTTAAGGAAAGGAACAGGCAGGAATGAAGGTGAGCAGAGACAAGCAGGCATGAAGAGAGAGGAGGTAAAAGAGCTTTATTATTTTTAGCTAGTTGCTCACATTGGTTGCTCCCCACGGTCCCGGGTCTTGAACCGAGGGCCTTGGGGTGTGTGCGGACCGCTCCCAGGCGCACTAGACTGCTAGGCCACCAGCGTGCACCTAAACCATTTTTCTTAAACGCCGCAAACTGCAGCAGAGAGCGGCCGCCTGTGATGTCGTGACAGCATCAGCACTGGTCTGTGATCTGGGGGCCTCTGATCAACGGCGAAACAAGGAGGGACGGGGTCCAGAGAAGGGCCGCATTGAAGGGGAGAGAGGACAAGCCGGGCGTGCACAGAGGGCCCGCTTCCAGAGATGGCTGCCACAGAACCAAGCAGGCCATTCCCCCTTTCCTAACCTCCACCGCCCTTTTTAGAAATACTGTCAGAAGCAGTTGTTCTGGAGAGTTTCCACTTATGCCAGACAAGCCTGCGAGGGTCCTGAAGCGAACATATTTTGGCACAAAAGTCTTCGTGCAATAAAGAAGCGACGCTCGTCTCTTTCAGCGTCTATGTTCTGGAGTCTAAATGATGTTTTATTTGCTTTGGGTTTGCTTCAGTGACACTATCCTTTAAATAATTGGCTATTTCAGTACTTACATTCTACTTTAATCATAGAGGATGTTCGGGGAGCATGAAAAATAATATTGGAAACCTCAGGTCTTGGAAGGAGAGTTTCATATTTAATTAAGACTTTCATTTCTTTAGGGATTCTGATTAAAACCTGCAATGCTTTTTTAAAGTAATATTTTAGTCCAATTATGTCAACGCATATAGAGAGCTCACTGCTGGCAGGTCTGTCGTGGAGAGTGGAGAGCCTCTCTATCTCAGGAATAACAGTTTCTGATTTCCAATTCCCTGAAAGGAGGCTGCACCTCCTCTGTTTCCACAGTGCACGGAGGGAGATGACTTCACTGCAGGATGCAGGTGGGCTGCCGAGCCTCCCGCCTATGCTGGAAGCAGGGGTGAGAATGGAGGGCCCCTTCACCACCCTCCTCTGCCCTTGCCTGCATTTACTGCACCTGCCTTTATACCTCACCAGACAGCCCCCCGGCTCCCAGGGCTCACCACAGGAAGGAATGTTGAGGCTTTCACAAGAACTCAGAGTCTATCAAAGCCTGTTCCCTCTGGGGCTGGGTCAGAGGCAGAGGCCTCCTGGCTGCCTGACGCACTGGCTCTCCCCGGCCTGACAACGCCAAGGCAGAGTCACCAGGAAAAAGACCACTTGGTCATCAACACCCTAATCTGCTATGAACATGCTCTGCTCAGCCGGCTCCCCGGCCATCGACACCTGTGGTCATTGTTGGGAAACTACCATTCTTCCACTGCTGTCTCAGTTTGGCCACATTTGAATGGGACAAAATAAAAATGGTAATTGATTGCTAGCAATGTTCATGGAGAAGATATGGGAATATTTATATGTGTACAGATGAAATACCAAAACACTAATTAAGTCAATTTAGTTTTCCCTTTTATCAGACTTCCAGGTAATTAGCTGTCAGCTAAGATAAATTACAGTTTATTCCATTTTTATATCACGCTTTGGTCAAATAAAGATTAGGCTTTAATAGCCAGATTGAGTTGCTAATTTTTCGGGCTCATGAAAGGATTTGCAAATATTATCAGTGGAATCTTCTAATGTTCTGAAAATGAATTTCTGCCTAAAACATCACTCTTGAAGCAAACAGTTTTATCCACAGTTAAGTATTATTTGTCAGATCGCTTTCGTTTAATACACAGCCTTTGAGATTTTTCTAAATTGAGGGTTTAAAGTCAGTGGGAATGTGTATTCAACCCAAGATTCCGAGGATAATGACAACCTCAAATTACATCAGGATGTCCTCTGTCTTCTATGGCTTGGACAGGAGAAAGAATTCAAAGTCACGGGTTTGGTCAAAGGTGACTGCTGTAGAATAACATCACCTGGAGCAGGTGGGGAAGAAAGTGGGAAAAGGTGCACATTGTGAAATAAATGAGCTTTGCTTAAGGGGAGAGTGATTTTTGCATAATTTGTATCAATCTCAGCAGGAGACTTCAGGGGAGGACTGAGCAGATGCTTTCCTCACACAATCTTTCCTTAAAGAAATGCCCATGAGTCGCCCTGCCAGTGACTTCCCAGCCCCAGACACAGACTCTGAGACCGATTAAGGTCAGTGCATGCAGCCCCCCAGGCAAAGAGCCTGATTAGAACTGCAAGAGAGAGAAGCACCTGAGGTCTGGTGACGTGAGGCCTTGGCTGTGTCTTCCTGGGGTGCGGTCTGGGAAAGGGGCCACACACTAGACACACAGAGTCTCCCTGCTGAGGGAGACTGAGGGGATCCAAGGTCCACATCCCAAGGTGTGGGAAGGCGGGAAGAGATAAGGAGTGGGAGGAAGAGCCCTCCCACTCAGACTAGTCTTTCTCTTTCAGTTAAGGGCCTACTTTCACTCAAAATGACATTGAGCAGACACTTCTCTGCACACAAAGAGCTGCTCTATAAAGAGCGGGCTTCAGACTGTTCTGGAGGGCACCCTCGGCCCCAGCAAGGGGGGCCAGCCCTCAGCCTCTGACACGGGAGGGAGGGAGGGGGGACAATTGGTGCTTGGCTGGCATCTGTCTCCCCCAGATGCAGCTGTGAGTCGGCCAGTGGGGAGGGCAGCTCCATGGAGCAGAAGACGGGACAGGGCGTCCACGGAGGCGGGGATGATGGCCGTCACCAGGACAGCCTCACAGAAGTGGCAGAATCCAAAGGGCAGACACATGGGATGGGCTTACGCTCTAAGAGCTCTCGTTCGTGCCTAGGAGATGGCTGACGGTTAATCCGCCCAAAAAGTGTTCGGTGAGGCCTTTCCAAGATGTTTGAAGGCTTTCTCCAGTATGTGGGAGCGGACACGGAGCTGAAGGTCAAAGAGACCCCAGCCGTGCCCCGTCCCACACACTCAGCTGCGGGGCCGTCTCCAGATAACACCTCTATCTGAGGGACCTCTAAGGCAGAAGTCCAGAGGCAAGGTGTGTCCTGCGAAGCCACCCCCTTTGTCACATGAACGCCCCCTCTTCTGACACCCCAGCCCCATTCAGACCTCAGCAAGGAGAATATGTGTCGGTCGGTCCAACCGACCACGGAATTTGCTGTCCCGAAACGCTCCATATGCAAGTCATTCAATTCGATTTCACGCTGTCTAACTTTCATTTGTCCCTCCCACCTGAGAAGAAGCTCAGAGGGCGGTTTTCTCCACACCCTGGCCCAGGGGCACCTGGGACACATTCTCTGTTTAGCCCAGGACCTTGCTAGAAGGAAGGTGGCACAGGGGAGTCGGCCATGGGAGACGGAGCGGCTCGGCAGTCACAAACGGGTGACCGGGCATGGACCCAGTCCTCACCCGTCCCACCGGGGCAGCTGGCCACCACTTGTGCTAAAACCTCTGCTCAAGGAAACTGTCCTAAGGCACCACGATCTCCACGCGCTGGGGGAGGAAGGAGGCAGAAGCAGGAACAAGGACAGGAGTGGCGCTGTAATTACAGGGTTTGGTCAAGGGAAGCGGCCTTCATGCAATGACTGGGTGAGGGAGGAAGAGACAGGACCCCCGAGCGCCGGCCAGCCTCACCTCCTCCCATGTCATGGCTTTTGAGAAAGACCTTAGCAGGGGAGAGAGCTCTTTATCCCTCTTTCCCTGCAGGGGACAGGTCCTCTGACTCGGATGTACCCGCGGTGACTCCAGACACGAGACTCAGTTAAAGAGCCTGCTGAGGCCGACGAGGGGTCCTGGGGCTGCGTGTCGGCCCCGAGGAGAAGCTGTCTGCTCCTGAAGATGCCGGAGACACGCCGGGGACCAGCGCTGGGCCCTGGACTTCCCATCTGAAATCACGTCCCAAGAGCAGATGTCTGGGGTCAAAGGGGGCCCACCAAAGCCTTTGCTCAGACAGTGTGGAAGCAGCACACCCACGTTCTTTCTGGGGCAGCCTAAGTGGTTTTTCCACTTTTCTGCTTTGATACAAATACACCTGGAGTCACTTGCAACAAAACAACGAATCCAGTCGTATCTTAGTAGCAGGTGAGTTTGAATGGTTTGCTCCAAATGAAAACACACCAGTATTGGCCACGGGATGCCCTTTGACCCTTAGTTTCTTTTCTAATGGAATTACTCGGTATTCAATTATAAGCACATTGATCATTTCAAAATCCACACCCCTAAGCCTCCAGTGGTGACGTCCCTAAAGCAGGCCTCTCACTTCTAAGAGGCAGCTGGCCCGGGGTCAGCCAGGCCTCACCATGGAAGGGAGGGCGGCCTCTTCACGTTTCCCTCAAAACATTCGCCTTGTGGTTCTGGACGACTGAAAGGTAGAGAAGCCGGCATCATGTTCACATCAATTTCTGGATAAGAAACATTGACTGTTCTGTCAACTCCCAGAGCAGCCGTTTGCTTTCAAGACAATCCTGAAAGCGACGTCTCTTTCATCTGTCCCCCCGAGCCCTCCTCTGAGGGGAGCCGGAGGTGCCGCGGGGCTCGGCGGAGGGAGGGCACTCTGACCTTGCTGCTGTGACCTGGATTTCCTGCCACAGCCCGGGGCACCTCAGACAGGAGCGGGCAGCAGCCCTGCGTCGGCGTCCGGCTCCCAGGCTGTGGGGAAATCTGAAGGCCTCAGGTTGACCCGCCCTCTGGGGACAGCCAAGCCCCGGCTCAAACCCGGGGCCTGTCCTCCACCCGCCCCGGGGGCGTGGGTGGGTGTCAGCTCAGACGAAGGTCCTCCTACCTCTTGTGCAGTATCTGCCCCGCTGACCCTCACCTCTGACTAGTGACAGTCCTGTGCTCCCAGCCTCCACCTGGAGACGCACTGCCCAGCCCTGATGGACAGCCGTCTCGGCTTCCTCAGCAGCTTCAGGATGCACCAGTGACCGACTAGTCTGCCCTTGGACGAGGTGGGGTTTGGGTTGCCCAATTCAGGGGGAATATCCCACCCATATCAGCCCTCGGCATCCACGCTCCTGGATCCGCGCGTTTTGCTCTGGTGGGTTCAACCGACCAGCACTCTGGGAGGTGATAACTTCAGAACCCGAATAGAAAACCCACTCCCCAGGGGACCCTGGGAGTCCAAACCCAGGCAGCTCCAGGCCAGCTGCACACGATTCCAGGTGCTCCATCGTCTTCTCCCTCTGATGACAGGAAGACACTACTGAGGGGCCTTTCCCAAGCTGGCTCCACCCCAGGGACCCAGGACGGCCTGCGCGCAGTCCTTCCTCTGCCGGCCAATGCAGCCTGTTTCCTGAGCCAGCAAGTACCACGCTCTGCACAGAGAGGGTCCCTGTAGGAGGCGCTGAGCGCTTGTCTTCTTAACAGTTGTTTTCACATATTGAGACGACAGGAGAAGGAACGAGGAGGAATCGCAGGTCACTTCGGCAAGAACTATGGTGCCTGCACTTGGGAAGTTAACCCTCTGAAGGGCGTGTGGGGAAGGCTGACAGGCATGTGCGGGGCTGAACATACGGGGATAAGCAGCCGAGTGAGAAGCAGGTTGTTTGGCTACATGGGTGTCCCAGCTGCGCTGTTCGGGCCGCGGCAGAGGTGCCGCCAAGACCAGGCTCTCTTCGGTCCGGCAGCTGCACGGTTGAGTCCTGTCACTTAACTCAGTTTGGCACCTTTTATAAATAGGTTTTGTTTTCTAAATACGAAAAGGAGGATCATTGATTAGAATTTAGATGGATTGATAATTAAGGGTGAATTATTACTAGTAATAAAATGGCTTAAATTACTAGCGTCTGCACGAACAGCCTGCAATTTTATTAGAAAATGCAACTGAGATGTTCGTAGAACTGGAAGTTGAAAGAAGTCCAAACGTTATGAGGAAGGAGGCCTTGGGGGAAGGTTCTGAGACACCGGGCCCGCCTGCCCAGCCACAGGAGCAGAGGACGCGGGCTTCCTCAACGTCAGGGTGTCCCCAGGGGGACTCAGGCGAGAGCCATAACCACACAGCAGGTCCCCGGTGAATAAGTGGGTCCAACACAGAGAGGGAGGGGCAGCTGCAGCAGTGGAGATAAAGCCCACGAAACACAGTGACCACCGGGAACCTCGCACCAGATAAAACCGGGTCAGCCAGCATTTCTCTATGCGCTGCTGGAAAGTTAAAGGACAAGCTTTTAAAGACGCATTTTTCAACAGATTGTCTCATTTTTAAAAACACAAGAAAACTGCATTAAAATCAGAGGAATAACTCAGTCGCCAGGTGAGCAGAGGTGGAGCGCGAGGGCCCACCTGCTGCATGGAGCGGGTCCGAGCCCCGGGAAGAAGAGGAACGCCCGGGGAATTCCAGGACTCGGCGCACGTCCTTCTGAACTGCTCGGGGCTGCACATGCCCATGATGATCGGCAATTCCGTTGAGTACACAGCATTGCTTCCGGCCCCCCAAAGGCATCAGGACATTTTTTTCCAATTCTCTGTCTAACACAGATTAATTCAAATCCACAGCAGGTCGTTTTATAACTGCCAGACTGACCATTGCATCTTTGCATGCCAGTCTGGACCAGCGAAGACGGCTCCAAAGACATACGTGTCACGCCCATGACGGCCAGCCACGCCAACTGACTGGCCCCAGAGCTAGGGCCCAGGGAGCTGGAAACATTTCTTCTGCACAGCAGACTGGCTACTACTCTATTTCGGACATACCAGATGCGAAATTCTGGGTCCGCTGCCATGCAGGGTGTCAAAGTAGCCGAGTTTCAGATGAACGCTATTGCCGAGTTCAGAGGAACTTGTAGGCAGAATCTTCCCCTCTGGCTGCAAGGAGTGGCTTCTTGGGGCCTTACGGGAAGTCAGACTTTGTTCTATCCTGTGGGCTCTGATGAAAGGCCATGTCCATGGAGAGCCGGACAGCTCCTTCTGCAGGACAGGCAGCCGGCTGTCACCTGGTTCCCAGTCCACATTCCCACCAACTGCAAGTTCAAGACCACCTGCTGGGAATACAGTTTGAAAAAGCAGCAGGGGCACGCCCTGGTGGCCCAGAGGTCTAGTACACCCTGCGCACAGCCCATGTACATCCCAAGGTCGCTGGTTCAAGACCCAGGACTGGGGAAACCGCCAAGATGAACACTGAATAAAATAAGGTGCTGCTTCCTCCTCTCTCTCCCTGCCTGGTACTCGCCTTTATTCCTGTCTGCGCCTTTCCTTAAATAGAAAAAAAATTTCTCCCGTTCAAGAGGCACCTCTAGGTTTTCTAAGATCACTCCTGTTTCTTGATGCTTCCAAACTTTTATCATTCCACAAATATTTGCTTTCACACTGGAGACGCCTCTCTGACCTCGCACTTGGAAAAGACCTTCCAGGGACTGTCTGAGGGAACATCAGAGGCTCAGAAAAGGGCTTCTCTCTCCAGAAGCAGAGTCAACTGCAGGATGTCAGCCCCAAGACTAAACTTCTAAAGTCCTGGGAGGAAAAAGAAGCCACTTTTCAGTTTGTCATTCATCTTTCTCTGGGATATCTGTGCCAGGAATCTCATCTTCTGAAGGAAACGACTTGCATTCAAGCTAAAAATAAGCAAAATGCCATATGGAAGAGACAAGCCAGAAAGCAAGACGAGTATGTGCCTAGTAGGATGCAGGGAAGGGAGGAGAAGCCAGCGCACAGCGGCCCCAGGGAGGAGGGCAGATGGGCCCTCTGTCCACACCTCCTCTGTGGTCACTGTGACAACACACCCTTTGGGGCACCTGTAAGGTTTGCACAGGTCACTGGGGGAGCTTGAAACCCCAAGAGGGAAGACTTGAAACAGCCAAGGGACCTGACACCCGGCCAGCTAGACAATGGACGGTTCTGTGTCTCTTCCCCCTCCAGGGAGCGCAAGACAATAAACTTTACGTGTCCCCCGGCCCCGACTCTTTAAAGATGCACCCTTCCTCCCGGAGAGTGTGACTTCACTGGCCTCATCATGAGACCCGTGAACCTCGCCCGGGCGCACTCCCCCCATAAACGCTGCTTGTGAGCTGTGTCAGTCTGTCTTTCCTTTCAGTCTCGCAGCAGCCCTGGTTGCAACCTGACAGCATCAGAAAGAGCCACTTTCCCGCTGCTGCTTAAACTTCTGCCCTCTCTGCCTCCTCCCCAGCGCCTGTCCCTGACCCCACAGAGAGCAGACGGGGCTCCATCTGGGACAACATGCTCCATTTTTCTCCTACAGGGGTTCCCAGGTCCTGTCCTGAGCAAAGGGCTCGAGACAGAAGGGAGCTGGTGGGCCCGTGTCTAGCCCTCTGTTTGCAGAAGGAAAGGGGTTCCTGGGGAGAAGACGGCAGAGGTGACTGCAGATGCGGGAGACTGCAGGGTCAGAAACTTGGAGGTGACTCGGGGCGCGGCTGCATCACACCGCCATTCTCTTCTGCCCCCCAAGACTTAGCTCGGATTCAAGTTCAAAGGAGAACAAGGCACAGGTGTCTTTTTCCACCTGGGATATTTACAAAAGAGATTTGAGGGGCTCTGACAGCCCAATACTTCTCTTTTTCTTCTCCAGCCCTCCACCCCCATCCCCCAGTTAAGACCACAGGGGGTGCCCATGAGGACCAGCGGCGCCCTTGCCAGCCCACTCACTTCTGGCAGGGGGCCCCTCGGGAGGGAGTGAGGATGGCACCTAAGAGCCACCAGCCGGGCTCTGCAGGGCGGCCCTGTTCTCCTGAACCCAGCCCCAGTCCTGCATCTCCCACCTCCCTGCCATCTACCGAAACCTGCAGGGGCTCTGGAGGCCGCACCCCCCGAGCTGGCTGGTGCGTGTCCTACACCCCGTGCGTGTCCAGGCTGGGCCGCACACCTTTAGGGACGAGCTGCACACCGTCTGTGTCGTGCAGGGGTAGGCGCTGCTCAACGGCTCGGGATCCCTGTCACCCGCAGGCCGCGCCGAGCTGGCCGCTGCTGGGACGACCGGGGAAGCCTGGACAGTAGGACTGCAGACGTGGCCTTGGGGGCTCTGTCCTGCGGGCGTGACGTGACTGCCATCGGCCCTCTCTCCAGCATCGCAGCTGCCTGCTTTCGGGGACGCTCCCCTCGTTTTCCTCTCTCCCCCTCACTCCCCTGCCTCTTTCCCTCAACATCTCCCCATTGCCCCACTTTTGTTTTTGGACTCCTTCCTGGGGATACTCCGGACACTAATTCCCTCCCTCGTCCCTGGGGGAATTCGGCTCTCCGGTCGACTTGGACACAGGTGCACCCCAGCGTCCCCTTTCCCCACTAACCACCTTCACACCGCTCCCACTGGGGAGCGGGCTCAGGGGCTGTCCTCTGTAAGGAGGGAAAGGAATGAGAGTGGAGGGGGCCTGTCAGGGTCCCCCTGCCCAGCTCCTCTGTAAACCCCAACCCAGCGGACGCAGAGACAAGTCATCTTACTTTCAGCATGACTTTCTGCATGACACATACTCGCGCACATACAATTGGCATCATACTGCCTTATATGTCTTCTGTAACCTTTTAAATATAGAAGCAGTTCCATATACCTTTTTTTTTTTTTAGGAAAAGTGCTGGCAGGAATGAAAGCAAGTAGTCAATCAGGAAGACAGAGGAGGAAGAAGCACTTTCATTTTATTTCCATCTTAGTTGTTCACACTGGGTGTCCCCCGGGGCCTGGGACTCGAACCCAGGAGTATGGGGCCTGCAGCCTTCGGAGGTGACTGACCTAACCGCTGCTCCACCAGGGCGTGCCAGTTCCATATATCTTAAAGTACTGTTTCTTGGACAAAATTTTCCGTGGCTGCACAGGATAAGCTAACTTCTACTTTATCCATGTCTAGTTGTGAAACATCTAGGTCACACACCACTGAAATTTGCTTCCCCCAGACATAAGGTGCAATCTGCCCTCTTGTTAGTGCGCTACACATAAAAAAAGACTCTGAGATGAGTACCCTTGGCTAAATATAACATTAAGTGCACCTGTGACTATTTCCTGAGTTTAAACTACTATAAGGAGAATTGCTGTACAGGGGGTCTTGAGTTACTCTATTCAGTAAGAAGTCCCACTGTGCCAAGCTCGGTCTGGGTGGGTCTGAGCCCGTCGCAGCTGACAGCCCTCGGAAATGCCTGCTCCGAACACTACAGAAGATGCTGAATTACAGACTCAGCCCAACTTCCCAGTTTAGTGTCGTTCACTCTGGGCTCAAAGGGATGGTGTGAAACCACTGGTTAGCTAATTAGCAACAGCGCAAAGGACATCATAGAGACCCTGAAAATAAGGCTCAAAATGAAAGCAGTTCTCAAAGACCAAACGCAGTCATTCAACATTTTTGCAACTTCTCATTTACACATTTGGAAGCTTGATAAGGCACCGAGAAGAAGCGGGAGTGCCATCTTCGTTGTTCTTGCAAAATGACATGGTGCCTGGATTTGTATGCTGGATTATTTTCACAGTACTCTCAATTATCTGTAAATGATTTTAAATGGTTTCTCCATTTTCCATTCAGCTTTGACCCAGACCTACCTCTATACGACTTGTCAGAAATCATTTTTCCGCATTATTGGTGAAGGAGTCCACTCTAAGCTCTAATACATTCCAATTCTCCGCCTTACCAACCTCACGAACCACCTGCCAGGATCCATGCTGGTTAGTCTGCATGCAGTTAGGAAATAACTTTGCCCAAGGAGGTGTCTGCCCTTTGCCATGGCTCCTGGGAGATGGCTGGCATGTTCTGCCTGATGAGAAAGCCTGTTTATCTCGGGGCCTGGGGCTACACGGGATCATCCATATTAATGGTGTGGCTTAGGTGGGCCTTTGGGTGCTTGACCCCTGGAGGGGCTGCAGACTGAGGTCGACCACGGGGTGGGCAGCCATGTCCACACGCTCCTGTTGAGACGAAGCCTCTGGATGCTGCAGTTGGCATGGGCGTCCCGTTTGGCCCCATCTGTGTGTGCTGCTCCTGTGTCCAGAAGCTCTGACCACAACTCCATGGAGACAGGACAACTGAGCCCAGCCCAGACCTCTCCCGGGCTCTGTCCCACGCTTCTCCTCTCGGCTGATTTTAATCTCTCTCTCCAGACTAACTAACCACAACTGTGAGTTTAAAGTTCTGTGAGTCTTCCTCAGGAATGACTGACCCTGAGAAGGGTCTCGGAGACTCCCAAACTTTGTGGCCTGGTTGCAGATGTGGGGGCAGGTGCCAGCTACTCTGATGGGCACCAAGGACACCTGTCCACTTCGCTCTGAAGATGAGGTGGTGAAAACGTGCATGTGAGCAGGATGGTTTAAACTGGCACAGCTCATATCAGAACGACAAAGCTGAAACCATTCCTCTTCACTGAAATCCTCTTGTATTTATTATATTAAGCTTAAAGTGAATTAGGGGTGAAGCACGGCTATATTCTACCAAAATCTGATTTCCAAATATAAGAAATGACATTAAAGAGCTTAAATTTGCTTACTTCCGCTTCCATTCTATCAGTTTGTTCAGAAGAGCATTTGTAAAAAGCCTGACAGCAGTCATTACCAAATACAGTATCATCCCAATGATGACTCTTAACAATCAAAATTACATAAAGTCAGATGGTAGCTAAATGGCCAAATATCAAATCAGGTGCTGCTCTGGGTGCTAAATTCTCGAGTTTAATGAGGAAGTTTTGTTTTGTTGATTCCAATTTTCACAATAATCTAAAGCACACTTCACATCCTGGACACGTCTTACAATAAATAAAACTGCTGCCCCTCCAGGATCCTCTATGCAAGTAACATACACGCCGGAGACTGACCACACTCCCCCACTTTTGGCAGCCAATATCTCAGAGTTGTCAGAGAGAGAAATCAATGCCCTAAGCCGTCTAAATGCAGCAAGGGAATTCAGCTTTCAAAGAGTATATAAAGTATTCATCTATGCTCCTAGCTGTTCACAATCTGAGCACTAGAATTACAGAAAGGTAATTGTCACGAGGTTGCCATATCGGCAAGAGCAATTTCAATGTTTGAAAATTGGGAACATTTTTCAGGAATTGATAAAAAAGCAAAGTGTTTGTCTTTCACATTAAAGACTGCCTAGAAATCAGACATCCAACTCTAAAGACATGCAATTGAAAAAAGAAAGTGAGAAATATGCATATTTCATTGCAAAGTCAAACATGTCATCTCTCTCCAAACTGGGTTATATAGCACAAGATCTATTTTCCTCAAAAACACTAGAAAAGAAGGAAAAACAAATATGCTTGAAGCAGAACTATTAAAACAGCCCAAAGGGAGCATCTGCGAGCGTGCTAGGGAGACACACAATCTCCTCTCTGAGGAGGTGGCGGCGGCCACATCCATCACAGTCTTTCCAAGTCGGGTGCTCCCTCCCACCGGAGCCAGGCAGCTGTTCCAGGCCACGCTGCTGCCTCCAGCCTTGCTTGCAATTCTCCAGCATCTGAGACCCAGATAAGCGTCTCACTTCCAAGGCCAGGGTCTGCTGCTGCTATTCCCAAAGATGGTGCCGCCAACGAGCTGTCAGGGACTCCGGGAGGGCAAGGTGAGCAGGAACAGGCCATCACCCATTCTCCAAAATGTACTGGAGGTAAACAAACTATACAGAGGACATGACGGTTGGAGGCTTCATTTTGCTTCTCTTCGGAAAACCCCCAGATTCCAAAATTGTTTCACATTCTCTCCACCTGGCTCCTCCATCATCAACTCTACTTCTTTATGTCCGAGATTCCTTGGTCCTCAACCCTGACTCTCAACAGCTCCTGTCTAAATATCTGGACACACACCTGGCTGCACATGCAACGTGGACACACATGCAGAGACCCCAGAGCCTTACTGCCCAAAGGGTGCCCATGGACCAGCAGCAACCTCCTCACAGGGGAGTTTATTAGACATGCAGAATCTCATGACTCTCTCCAAGCCCACTGGAAGCTGCCTTTGGACAAAATCTCCAGGATACATATGTGCATACATGTCTGAAAAGCTCAGGTTAAAACATAATGAAAACACATTTTTGATCCCTTCATAGGCTATTTCCTGTGATCCGTGGCTACAGAACCCATCACAAAACAGGTGACAAATATGACTTGTAGATATGGTGAGCCCACTCCCAAATAAACATACTCAATTGTGGCTATTTAGTTATGTACATGGTACTAAAAAATTCTGGAATTTGCTAGGCACATGTCTAGTGACGATATTTTGGGAAACCCGAGGAATGTGTTTTCATGGATCCTGAAAAAGTGGCTGTTTTTCCACAGGCTATTCATGTCCCACTAGATTTTTGTATTTAACCACACCTGCCAAGTGAGTGATCACAGGACATATGACATTCTGTTCACCTTGAGAGCTGACAGGACAGACGCTGGGGGAGCACACAGAAGGTAAAAGTGGCCGTTCTCCCACGGCTTTCTTCCCAAGCTGGATCCTCCTCATCCAACATCAACTCCCCCCTGTGTGTTTCATGGAAAATTAGCTCTCCTACAGATGGGAGTGAGCACCCAGATGAAGCAAGAATTCAAAGGCCACACAATCAAAAGCCTGAGAGATTCACTGACAAAGTGAGTTCTTTCTTCTCAGAGAGCCTCTTCTGGTAGAGCAGTCATCCGCCTGCCTATTAGCAGCAGACCCCGAGTGAGACCCTCCAGAGCTTGGCAGGACCTCTGTGCTTGCCAGCAGGTAGGTCAGAGAGGAAAATAAATCTTACGTTCCTATCACAAAAAGCCACGCCGACTGCCCCTGTGTACTGAGTACTTCCAAGTGAGGTAATGATAGATGAAGGAGGCTCTGAAATCATCCCTCTGCCTTCTGGGTCCAAATATCATCAGTCTCTATACAGGCTCTATAGAAAGTCATTTATCTTTGGGGTTTAAAATACCCCAAGGGGGAAGAGATAATGAACTCCAATACATGCACTCAGAGCAGAAAGCTGGTGTGTTATGTTAGTTGCAGGAGACTAATCAACCTCAAGCAATGGACAATCTGTTAAACTTCCCAGGGCCCTCCGGGACACCAGTTAAATGCCAACCCTGCCCAAGACACCACCAAGAACGTCTCCTTGGTCTTGAAGGCAGGCCATCACAGGAACTACTGAGTGCAGAAGTATATGGCTAATGAGACAGAAGCTAATAGTTACAAAGGCTGGAGTGGGAGGAGCTATAAGACTGCCCTGATTCAAGCTTTCAGTCATGACTCATTTCCAGAAGAGGAGTCTGACATCCCAGAAGGTAGAGTGGTTTGTCCGAGGTCATGGGGTAGGACGAGGGCTGAAACAAGTACACCACCATAGGGTTCCTTCCTACCTGAGTCATCTGCTAGCTCCCTTTCCTTGGAGGAGGAACAATATCTTGATATCAACAACAGGAAGGGATTTTCAACAACAGAGAAAGAGCATCTCTCAGAATTGCAGATCCCCTCTGTGCCCCTCTGCTTTTCCCCACCAGCATGAATCCTTACACATTTGCCTGTCGTTGACAAGCCCTTCCTATTAGTGTTCATCCCAGATATACGGAACAGTGTCAGTTCATTCATCAATGTCCAAACATCAAGGATTTGTTAGTTTCCCCTGATGCCCCAATCCCATGGCAGAGTCATTCTGCGCCCATAGGATTTATTCTGACTTATTCTGACATAACATTCATCCCCCTTCCAGCAAAATGCTGTGCCTACCATCTCCTGTCCTACCCCTCCATTCTAGGCTGTATGTCAGGGCTCATGGTCTTCTCTTTTCACTCAACACCAGTGTCTAGAACTGTGCTGTTCAATATGACAGCCACTAGAGATATGTGACCACTTCAAAATCAATTTTAACTAAGTAGAACGATGAACATGTCGTGGTCTCTCTAGCCACACATTAGGAGATCCATTGTGCATGCCCAGAGGCCACCATGTTGGACAGTGTTGGCACAGAGCAATGCTACCATCATCTTGAGCTCCACTGGGCCATGAGGCTCATGAAAATACTGCATTTGCTACATGATAAAGCTGTGCTGGAATCAGGAGTAAAACTAAGGTGTACCCAAACCTTTAACAGGGAGCATTAGCACAAATTCAGACACAAACATCAGCGTCCTGCCAGCTTGATTTCCCTCAGAGGTACCTAAGGTTAAAACCAATGGTTTCACTCTTACTCAAAATTGTGATAGGATGATAAGTGGTAATGCAACTAGAAAGATGGAATAGCCCACCGACAAGCTGTCCTTCAGCGTTTCAGTGTTTCTAAACATCTGGCTGTGCTAACACAGCAAACCAGTAAAGCTTCCTGGTGAGAATTAGGAAGAAATAACCCAATGGGTGTTTCCAGGCCTTCTTAATGTCTGTGCTGTGAGGAAGGCTCCTCCCACCTGTGGACCTGGCCCCACCCACAGGGTGGCCTCAGGTCCCCTCTGTTCTCTAGGGACAGGGTTTGGTGTCAGGGAGGCAGTGGGTGCCTGTTGAACTGGTCCCCATCACAAATTAGCATGTAAGCTCGGGAGTTAAGCAGCCCCTTTATTTCTACAGGCTTGGCTTTTTTCCCACTGCCGAATGAACTCACAATCACAAAGGTTCCTTTCTTTTTAATATTTTATGGCTCCTTGATACTAACCAGTGATCAATAGGATTCCCAAGGCCTCTCCTGCTCTTTTAAACCATGGTAGGCAAACCAATAAAGAGCATTTTCACATTCATGTCAAATTAATTGTTTCCCTAGCCTTGCTTCTCTCTTCCTTCTCCACCAACCATTAAGTCCATCTTCATAAAAAGGTACCAGGGAATGTTCTAACTGAGTCGGGATCCCTTCCATGGGTTCCCTGCCTGGAGTTACTTCTCTGACGTGATACCTGTGAGTATCAGATTTCTGTTCTTCTCTGGCCCTGGACTGTTTTGTTCTCTCCTCACCTGGTTGGGACCCGTTGCTGCATGTTCCAAAGTCACACCATCCCTCAGCTGCCTTCCAGCCCCGATTACATGGGATATTCCCAGCAGGCACACGGGTGAAGCGGCGGCCCCAATAAGCCTAACGAGATTTGTGCAGCCCACTAAGAGCATGGCTGATGAGCTCTGTTTTGTCCCCTGCTCTCTCCTGTTATGGATTAATACTCTACAGCTCACTATCTCCCCTTGCAGCTCATCGGTCAGATTAACCCAGGATGCTGTTGGCGCCTGGAGAACACAAGGACCGACGGCCTCTCATACACAGCACGTCAGCATCCCTGTGATCTGAGCCTTGAATTATGTCACTGATACTGAAGCTGGAGCTGAGCTGATGGCCCTGCAAGGGGACACTCCCGTAAACACTGCCCCCAAGCTCAGACTCCCCCCAAAAGCCCTGCTTGCTTTCACTCAGGGACACTAAGGATCTGAGAACCCGTGCAGATTGTTCCAGCAAATGTGGGTAATAACCACCTCCATCAGAGGGGACCAGGGACCTCAAACGGACCTCCTGTTTCAATGTCCCCGAGAGTCAGGTGTTCAGTCACGTGTCTCCACGGCGGGCAGAGCAGAGATGCAGCCATTTGGGCAAATGAGATTTCCTTTGCAAATGGTCACAGGTTTTTCCTATCTGTGTTTTTCTGCACTGTCCTGGCAAAGCAGAGCCCATCTCCAGTATAAATGGTGATGGGGACACACTCACAACAGAGGAAAGAAACGCATGCCTTCCATATGGCAGTGACGTCTTCGGTGTCTCCATTCCCCTGCCACACTGGGTGGGCATCACTACTGCTACGGCGATTTTGAGTTCTGAATGCCAGTTCTATTAGGGGTAGAAAATTCCATAACTGCTTGGTCAAAGTTGGGTTTTTCTTTTTAACCTTTGTTTTCTTCTAAGAAGTGCAGCTAACCCTGCCCCTTCAATAAAAATGAAGTTGACAGAAATCAAATTGTGATGTAGCAAAAGGGGCCTCAGAATTAATTTCATCTTACCCTTCATTTCCAGTTGGTGGCAATTTAAACATACTAATTCTTCATCAAAAAAGATACTGGGTGAAAGTATCCTTCACAAGCAGGGAAATATTTTATTTTCTGTGGAGAATAAAAGGGAATGCTACTAAAACTCAAAGCAGGACCATAAATATAAACCAGGATTGCCCTAAGCAAATTGGGATATGTGGTTTCTCTATGTATAAAGCACTTTTTTTTGAAAACCATCCACTGTTTTTTATGCTCATAACTCTAATAACTATTGATTCTTCCATTTTCTCCTGATAGCCCTCATTCCAAGTTTCTGCTTCTAATTTTCAACATTGCCTAGACACCAACCCAATTTTTTCCAGGGGCTCTCATCTTCATACAGACTCCAACAATGCTCTGAGGTAACCAGGCATCCAGAAAAATACTGAGATGGAACCAAAGAGACCTAGAGCCACGTGTTTCTTATTTCCTGAAAACGCTGTGAGCTCCTTGGAAACAGGAAGTCTGCACAGGCAGTGGCTGCACCCTCAGTGGATTCTACCCTCTGAGCCCGTCATACGCCTGACACAAGGGCAGAGGCCAGTCACCTCCCTTCCTTCACTTCTTCCTTGTGAGAAAGCAGGCCACTCTACTGACCAGCTGCCACACATAACATATAGAGACGTGAATCAAGGCTGAGCAGCTGACACTCTGGAGAAAGTCCTGATGGAAACTCAAGGTGGTGTTATTTCTATGAAACAGCCACAGACAGTATATGACAATGACTGTCGCCTGAACTGCTGTGAAGTATTTCAACGTGTACAGGATAAATTACTGAAACTTAAAGCCAGAATTATGCATGCTGGACAAACAGGTAACACTGAAGACAGATCAGCCTTTCTGGGCCCAGATGGCCTCCCATGGTGACAAGAGAGACTCGGGTGTCCACTGGTGTCGGGTCTAGCTCTCAAATCCTTAAATCATGTCCTGGGGTCATGGGTTCACTATTACTATAGCTGCATCCTTGCTTTTCCAGCTCATGGATTTTGAGTTCTGACATTCATCCTCCAGTGATAACTCAAGAACTTGAAAGCCTAGACTTACATCAATTAGGAGCTGCCCAAGACATGGCGACCACAGCATGTCTCTGGGTAGGGACGAGGGGTGATATCCCCATAAACAGAACCCACGGCACCAATGTCACAGACTTCTCTGGCCCCATCACATGCATTCTGAACAGGATGAAATTCAGTTTGCATCCTTCCCTGAGAGGTCTTTGCAGAGTCAATGGACCAACTTTTACCAAATCTCAGGTTCTGAGATAGTGAGATTTAATTTCCCTTTGAAGCCAGGAGTTAAGGCCATCTATATCAGAGAGAGGCTTCACCCAAGAAACATGGGCTTACACAGCCTTTATGTGTGAAAAATAACTTGAAATCCATTTTTTTCAATAAAACTGTCAAGCTTTAGTTTCAATTAAAATGATGCATGCCTGTTATTTGACAGTTCTTGACAATAAAACCTCCAAACATGTAAGATAGTCATATAACACAGAGGTACAATTTATATTTGTTATTTAATCCATTAAAAAGGTGCCCTTGGCCTAAACATTTCAGGATGTGTGTCTGATAGAAAATATAAGTGTCTTCCCTCCGATTATTAATAATATTTATTGACTACTGAAAGGCTTGGTGCAGTTCTCAATAAATCACAAAAACACCATCGAAATCTTTAGTTTCTAATGAAAATAGACAAGCAGGAACAACTGGCTCTCTTTCTGAATCATTAGAATAAACAGCTAATTAAGAGATAGTGCTCTGTTTCTTTGGGGATGGAATTTCCATCACCGAAGGGAGGTTCCAGCTAAACTCCTGTCAGTGCGAAGTGACTCCTAGGGGAGTGTGCAAAACAGTGTGAAAAACTATAACAAAGAAGAATGAGAGACTCTTTCTAGATGAAATAAAGCTATAAAACAAGTCCCGGAGGCAGACTGGGCAGAGGACTCAAGATGATCACGGCTGGGTGTGAAGATTCCAGAGAGGAAAACGCTGTTTGGTTGCAGAGTCTCTCTGAACATGAGTGTCTGCTCTCGGGGCCCTAAATACCTTCTGCGAGGACCAGTTGGTGACACAGGGACGAGCACGGCATGTGGAGAGACCTCGGTCTGGGCCTTGGTCCAGGCAAATGCTAGCTTCACCGAGCTCCCTTCCTCACAGCGTGGACAACGGAGAGGTACTGCCCACCAGGGAACCTGGGGACAACATAATGCTGGCCAGTGAGGGGCTGAGTAACGGCGACAGCTCCCCGCCATGGGGGCTAGCATCATGGTTCCCACATCCTCTTAAAACTCAGAACTCAGGACACAACCTGCTGTCTGGGTGAAAAAGTGCCCGTGATTGGAGCACACCCACACCACCGATGTGGAGCATGGAGGTCTGGGCAATGACTGGGTGTGTGGTCAGGAGGGCGGAGGGTGAAGGGTTATGTCCAAGGGAACCGTGGAGGGAAGGAGCAGGGTGGCCCAGGGAAAAGAGACCACAATGAACCTTCATTCTGCTATGGACCAACTGAGTACAAGAAAAATGGCACAGGGAAATAGAACACAATACTTACAAATGACTGGAAACCAAGTTAAATCAAGGCAGGTTGGGGGGAGCAGTAAGGAAAGGAATGACAAGTTCCCAAGGAACTTGTTCTACAGGTAGAATGTGAGTATTAAGCAAGAGTTATTGCCGTGAGCGTAAGTTCATCAATCTAAGGACATCTCCAAGTGGGAAAGAATATTCTGTTTCTTCCTTGGGTCCCCACCACACATGGAGTTTTCTATTCAAGGCTCTGTCCTGGATGAAGAAATGGTACACACTGTTCCCAGATTTTCTTCTTATTCTCACATCTCCTAAATGCAAACAGAGACTATGGGAATGTGTGCAGGGGTTCGTGTGTGTGTATCTATAAGTGTGTAAACTTATCTATGTCTGTGTGGTATTTTCAGTTGTTGCTATACTGGAATTTCTATGACATTTTCACCTGTCTTTATCTCACTTGTCCCTCTTAAAAGCCTTCACCTGTGCCAAGCAATATCTGACTTTTAATATCATTATTTTATCTGTTTCACAAGTTGGTTTTATCTATTTCAAGCCATCTCAGGTCAAAATGATGTGAGTTTGTGATTACCTGCTAAAAAGTACATTTTATTGGCCCTGAAGCCGGTCTGCCTGCCCCTCCTCCCAAAGGGCCCAGGTTCGCAGACAAAGGAGAAAGAAGCTAATGCTGAAATCTCTAAGAATGGCAAGCTCCCATGGCTGCAAGACAAGTGTAGCATTATCCTCAGAGGTCGCCTGTCAAGAAAGATGATTCCATCCACTTACACAAGAGATGGCAAATGGGTCAATAAAACTTCACGGTTCGGGAGGCAAAAGCAGCGGTGCTCAATAGAAGTCTGCTGATGATGAAAATAGACACGTACCTTTGGTGTAGAGCTTGACAAGACCATCTGTCACCAAGATCAGAGCTTGCCCCAAACAAAGGCCAAATGCCAAATAGCACCTGGGCCCGCACACGGCCGGCAACCAGCCCTCGTTGGCGTGACCTTCATTTCCTGCAGTCTCTTCGGCAAGACAATTTCCTTCCTTCTGTTTTCAATACAAAGCACGGGCCGACTGTGCCAATTTAAGAAACCGCCCATCAACTCCAAGAGAGGCTCTCACATTAGAGCCGTCTTGGAAAGGAAGCGGTATCCTTACAGCTAATCGTCATGTTTGCAATAGTCCTTCCTACTGAAACTGCTTTATAAACTTTTTCAAGATGTGAATGGAATGGCATTCCATTTCACTTTGCATTTTTTCATGGCTCCATTTACTTGTCCTGAGCGAGGCTAGCAGGCTCATTCACCGCTGCCAGCGCAGGAGAAAGCGTAGAGCCCGTGTGCTCGCAGCGACGCCACTGTGTTTTATGGCGCTGCAGTCCCGAGTGAACTTTCCCATAAATCACCCGCTATAGTTTTTGTGCACGGCTCATGGAACCAGGCTGCAACTTCACAGGTGCATGACGTAATTGAGATGCTTAAAGTCGGCAGATTTAGCTCATGTGAGTGTTTTAAGTTCCAAACATCTTGAAAACAATGCCTATGTTTACTGCCCATAAAAACAAAAATCAAACAAGCACACTCTCAGCATTCAATACTTTTAATAAGCGATAACCAAGAAACGTTGCTATCTTCTTGTGTATACCTGGAATTAAGAGGTCTGCTCAAAGCTAAGAAATTTTCTGTTGCATCCTATACGTCGGCGATTCCACAATCTACTGTATTTCCCTGCTTAAGCCCCCCTGAAGATAGAGACTAGGTTTCATGCTGTATAGAATCTTCCATATTGCCCAATAGGACTGAAAAGTTCATTGTTAAGCCTATTTTTCCTCATAGAATAGAATATCATCAGGTACAAAGTCTGAGCCCAAATGAAAAATTCCTTCCTTCCGCTGCTGTCCCTTCTGCTCATATAATTCACTTGTTAAAGTGTCAGCCTGGTAAAGGTGTGGGTTAGAAATGCAGATTTAGTCAGACTGTGCTTATTCTGCCCAAAGAACTGAGGGGAAAACAAGCTGTCCTACTTCTCCACATTTCAGATGCATCCCGTCTACAGAGACAGATGAGACTGCACCATAATGGATGGGGACATTCAGTCTCCTTTCAACGGCCATGTCATACAACTCAGAACATGAACCCGCGTGTTTTAGTCCCAAGACCAGGAGGGTGGTCTGCAGGTGGACTCCTGAATCCAGCCAGCCAGGCAGAGTCCTCCACAAGCTTTTCCAGGCTGGGGAGGAAGCGGGAAGGGAGGGGGAGGAGATTTCTCTCCTAGGGGTCTGAGCTAGGGATGTGGGTATGGAAACTGAGTCAGCCCATTTCTCTCTATGGGGAAAGTGAGGGTCTATGGAAAAATATCTGCTTGGTTCCTTAGTCCTCTGTCATTCAATGACCAATCCCAGGATCTTTCCAATATATCCCACTTCTGCTTAAAGCAAAAGTCTACAGGCCCAGGCCTGCAGGGGAGGGAGAAGCAGTTATCGAAACTCCTGTATGTGGTCATCTCTCATGTCTTCATCAGTTCCCTCCAAGAGCAGTGAAATGAAGTCCCCATGTTGCTGCCTCACCCTCAGAGCCCATATTCTTCTCCCGGGAAGCCCAAAGGGACACAAGAAAAGCAGGGTTGGTAGAATCACAATTCTTTTTGCGCTGGTGAAAGATAACCCAGGCTACAAGTTTAAATTCCATCAGTGCAGAGAACAATGCCTAGCACACAGTCAAAACTTGCTGCATTTTATATTCCTGTATTTCCTCTGGACCCTTATGCCCAGAGTGCAATTCATGCCTGGCAGATGCTCAGTAGACAGTTTCCTCGAATTAATACGACCTTTTGCTCAGTTAGTTCTTGGTATATTTACATAAAAAGAGTTCTACCTTAACTAAAATTTCAGAAAATGACTACATTTTCCAATTTAAGTTCAAACGGAAGTTCACTTGGCTACTTTTTACCATATTCCTAATATGGATCTTAGACACAGTGACTGTTGCCGGGGGAAGAGTCCTTCATTTTATGGTGTGATTGGAGGTCGTGCAGGAGATGAGGGAGCTGATGTGAAAACCAAGTGTCAAAGAGGGCTGCCATCCAAAGTTGTCGCCTCTAACTCCATGTGGAGATTCAGCCCTTGAAATGTGGCGAAGCTAAATCAAAATGTGCCTGGGTGTGGAAATCCATTCAGAGACTTTGTATTGGCAAAAAGACTGTAAACTATTTCATTAATAATTTTCATATTGGGTTCACATTGGAATGATAAGATTTTGGATCTACTAAGTTAAACAAAATTAATTCCACTTATTTCTTTAAAATTTTTAATGTGACTACAGAAATTAAAATTGTTGATGTAACTCATGTTACACTCTTACTAGCACTGGAGTCAAATATTATACAAACAAAGATTCTTGTTATTACCCTAGTCTACATTTAACATTACCGACAATCATTAGGAGTTGTCCTTGTCTTGGAAATAAATTTTGCATTAAAGCAAAAACAATTTGAAGGTAAACGAGAATGAATGTTTTATTGCAATCCTTTCATAAAAAGTTTTAATATTTTTTATATACAATAGATAATCATCAGGTAGAAAAAAAATTGCTTTGAAAAAAGTAGGACTTTTAAAGAAATGGATGAGGACAAGCACTCTACAGAGACTGCATCTGTAGGGCTATCCTCACTCCCTTCTGACATGAGGGCCTGAGGGATCTCCCCAGATACGCACCCAGCACCCAACTGGAGGATGGGGAAGACAGGACAGAGGGCAAAACGGACCTGCATGGCATACATAATCCTTCCCAACAACTATTCTAACTGCCAGCAAAGAAAGAGATGACATATCTGAAGTGGTCATATTCACCAAAGCTATTTCTTTTCTCTCTAATCAATACTCTCATGCATATGGCGGCATACAAATGCGACTGGATTGTTTGTCCATCCTCCTGAGCCCAGAGAGACAAAAACAACACACCCAGAGTGGGAAGAGGACTGAAACACACACCAGTGTCCATCCAACCTGAAGGTGTAACTTGCCGTCCTGCAGTCTTCTGAGACACAACAGTCTTGGCAAAAGGTAACTTGAAGTGAGAAGTGGGGTCGCCCACAGGGTCAGGGAAGCTCAGGAGATTCTGCCTGCTGAAAAATCTACATGTTTTGTTTTCCTCAATGCCTTGCCTGCTCTCCAAATTAAATACCTGGAATCAGCTCAGATAATCCTACAGAATGAAAAGGTTCTGAGTCTCTTCTGTGGAAGGAAGATCTGCGTGAAACACGTACATTTAGTGCCCTCCCCGCAATACCTCGCTGAGGACACGTC
Source organism: Solenodon paradoxus (assembly GCA_004363575.1). Classification (NCBI taxonomy): domain Eukaryota; kingdom Metazoa; phylum Chordata; class Mammalia; order Eulipotyphla; family Solenodontidae; genus Solenodon; species Solenodon paradoxus. Next base: position 55,742 of record RJWH01002463.1, on the reverse strand, counting down.
ATGGCCTTTACAAAGGCACAAGCCAACCTCTAGCGCGCACTGATCTGTCTTTTCTTTCAGGCTCTTCTTGGATTCAATGATAATCTCTGCTATAAGTGTAGTTTCCCCCCTCAAGCCAAGAGAACACCATGATATCCATCTGAAATTTTCTACAGAGAAACCACAGCACAACATTAAAATGATAAAGAAATTTCCAATCCTAGATCCATTCATTATAAGGACCGTATTTCTTCAGATACCAGATTTAATCATGTTAATACCTAGTCACAATAGAAGGTTTCAGTAAGTGGAAAGCACAGTCTAATTTGCATGTAAAGTCTTATACGGCACTCCTCGACCACGCCAGGTTCATCACAGCGTCACTGGCGAGCTTAGTGAGGCAGGCCCTGAAGCTGCAAATACACCTTTGACAAGTGATACACCACCACCGGGCTTCAAGCACTCCTCACACGAGCCAGCCGCACGCCTAAGTGAACGTAATAGAGTCAAAAACTGCAGACTAATTGCTTCAAGTGCAGCTTATTATCTGTATAGTTTCAAGTACAGCAGCAGTGAAGGAAAAGTAAACGACTTTATTCAAAGCAGCAAAGACACTTCCTAGGAAACCAAGCTTCTCTCCCACAGCGCCAGGCCATTGGCAGCCACAGAGGCAGTGAAAACTGTGACCCAATTCTAACCACGTCAAAACATTTCTACCTCTTTATGTCTTCTGCCATTATCTCCACCCCAACAACACTCCCAGCTACTGCGCGTCAAGCCTTTGCTCAAGATGCGAACCGAGGTCACCTGAACTGCCCAGTGCGGGCAGGCCTGGAAGTGCTGGAGCCAGAATTACCCTCAGACACACCTGAGTCCAAAGTGGGACGCTTCTCCTGCACCCCCGCCCCCAGCCCTGGCTCTATTAGTTACCCACACTGAAGTCACTCCAGAAGCCACTGCTGTGCGAAAGGAGTGAAGGAGGTCGTCCAGCCCAGGCCCAGGGGAGGTCAAGCGTGATCACTGTTCTAGACCTTTTCATTCTGTCCATCCTGATCTTCCTTCCTTCCTTCCCTCCCTCCAGCCCTTCTCCCACCCAGTGTCAGGCGCTCCGCCCCAAGTTCAAGTGAAGCCTCTCTGCACCCAGGAGAAGGCAGTGCAGTCTGGACCGTCTCTGCTCATTTCATTTCAGCAAATCACTGCTGTGGATGACATGGCTTTGGTGCTGTGCTTCAACCATACAGAGGGCTTCGGTGATGTCTGATGTTATGTTCGGCACGTCTCTTTTCTTGTGGATTGGTTTTCTTGTGGATCAGCCCAGCCGATAAACGAGAGCACGTTCCCTCACTCTGTGGCTCTCGGGACAAGACTGAATGTCGCCGGCTGGGCCAAACAGTTGATGGTGCTTCTGTTCAGGCAGGACAGGCGTGGGCAGGACGTCAGGAAAGGAAAGGTGGTGATGTCATGTCATGTATTGGGAAAGCAAGGAATGCTGGTTACGCGGGGGGTTGGACTTTATTTCCTAGGGTTCCGGAAATACATTTGTTGAATGGACACATGAATACGCCCGCAGACCCCTGCCCTGCATGGCCCCTTCACAGAAGGAGGTGTGCAAAGAGCACAGTCCACAGACTCAGTGTGTCCAGCTGCGCCGTGCTGGTCGCTGCGGAGACTCTGAAACAGGACCTATGATGCACCTTCCAGAGCCCACAGCTGCGTGTCCAGGAAGGTAGAATAAGGACCATCCTGAATTCCTGAGGTCTTAAAGTGGAAGAGGTCTTTGGACAAGCCCGTCCCCTTGGAGGAAAGCCACAGATGGCCATCAGGTTTGCCCTGGAGTGGCCCCGGGCAGGAGAAGACCCGGCCAGGACTCGAGGAGGTGCTGACTCCTGGCTACAGCCGTCATCGAGGGACCTAAACCCACACTTCCCTAGTTATGCCTTTTAGGGCCACCCAGAAAATGAAAGTTCAGAATGCCACCTCTTCTTCTAAAAATATTTAGCAGCTCCTCCAATATTAAAGACATCACCACCAAAAACTTAATTTCCTCTTAGACATACGTTTGCAATTCTTTAAAGAGTCAACACCACTCAGTTTCTGTATCTATGACTTCAGGGCTACTGGACCCATCTCGTCCTGACCACGTGTCCCCTGCCCACCTCATCCCCTCTACGTGGGGTACCTCCAGGGCCCCCAGCTGTGACAGCTGCCCAGTCAGTGTGTGTCAGGCTCAAGCACTGGGCACACTTCTCCTGCTGACTCTTAGGACGGTGCCAGCGTGCTGAATACGAGGGCGTATGAAGGAAGCAGAGGCGGCCTGGAGGCCACAGAATGACGGACGTGATGCTATCCGTGAGCCCCACAGAACCAAGAGATCTGAGGGTTTTCCTGGGGAGTAGTCTGTGGCTTTTGTCAGATCCTCAAAAGACATCTGCAACCCTAGAGTAAGGACCAACATCCTCTCAGTTCAGTTCAAGCTTGTGAACTAATAATGTTTCCAGGTGAGTGAACACCTGAACCCTCCAGGGTCGAGTCCCCCATATGAACAGGTGCTATGCTGGGACGCCTTTCTTCCCTGGGGTCTCCCCACCCGTTTGGAAGTACCCCTCTGAAGTTACGCCAGGGTGAGGGGAGATGGAGGGTGGCCTGCTCCAGACTTCTAGTGTGCAGAACGGTTTCATGGGAGGGAAAGCATTTGATACACTCTCATTTTTCCCTTGTTTCAAAAGCAATTTATAAAAAAATATTACTAAGTCTGAGACACTGTCTTCAAAACCTAACCCCTCCAGGTGGGGCATGGGGATCAAAGGGAGGGACAGCCACAGTGGCCTGGGTGAGAAAGAGATCAGCAGTCAACCTCTGGTTGCTTTCAACACGCACTTTCTCTCAGCTGATCTCCACACACACCGTTTGTATATCTGCATCACCTCGCTCGTTTATTTCCTTCGTGAATCTTGGTTTTTGTATTAATCTCTGTATATGATGGTGATGCTGTCTCACCCAGGGCTGCTGGATTTGGAGCAAAACCTATGTTCTGAAGCAGCCACCTGCGGGCCAGGTGACTGGTGATTCGCTCAGCCTCTCTGAGCCTTCCTTCCTCTGCGCCTGATTTACTCTGGGGGAAAGTGTGTTACTGAAACAAGAGTCCAAAATTCACTGAGTACAATGCTCTACAAAATGACTTAAAGGTCAGATTGCCACGATTTTATAGAACAACCCGCTTTTCAATGGACCACCAACCATTCAGACACCACCATTCTGTCACATGCAGTCAGTGCTCCCCCAATAGCACTGTGGGGCACCCTGGTAGAGAAGCAGGCTGGTCAGTGGCCTTCGGTCAGCACATTCTCACACATCCCAAGGATCCCGGTTCCCTTCTGGGACCTGAAGGAAACACCAGGATGAACAACTAAATAAAATAAATAAAAATACTTTCCCCTCTCTCTTCTTGCTGCCTGCCTAACCTGCCTTCGTTCCTGCAGGCACCTTTCCTTAAAGCAGAGTAGTTGTCATCTCCATGCTGAGAATGGTATCCCGTGCTTAACAAACACCTTCTTCACAGCAGCAGCCAGGTGAGCATTTCCCCAGATGTGGAATCAGCCCACACCGGCCCCATGGCGCCTCAGGTCAGGGGCATCCGAACTCAAATACCTGGTCTCCCAGCCCCCAAAGGGGCTTTGCAACATTAAAGCTTCATGGTTTTTATGATGAAATCTCTTCTGCTTGTTTAAGTCCACTTACTGGCTAATCTCATTCATTAGCTGTGCATCATCTGGATTAGCTTGCGGGGGAATGGTATGCTTATTTTGGATTTAAAAATCAGAGCCAGAAACTCTAAATGTCTGGAGTCTTCTTCATATTTAAAAAAAATTTTCAGACTATTTTAAGAAATGCTACAGTTATGTACATGTCTCTATATACGTCTATATCTTTTGATATATTACATATATATGATAATGCCTTAAAATACCTGGTCACTTCTAAGTAAGCTGGCGTTTTATTTGAAGCATCAAAAACTCTTTTCGTCTTCAAAAACTAGAAGTGTCTAGCATCCATTTTAGTCCATTAAAACAAGCCACAATTAAATAACTACACTCACAAAGTGAATTTTATGTCCACGTCATTATTTCTATTTTGCATGTTCCTGGTTCCTGTTCTTTCAAGCAGGAACCTTCACATTAAGCTCAGGTGTCTTCCCTGCAGCATTGCCCGAGCCCCTCGCAGCTTCCCCAGCTTGCACCGCCCCTGCCATCCTGGCTTTGCAATGCTCACATGTCCCCAGACCCTCTCCAGCAGTGGCCCCAGACACCGCACTCCCCAAGCTGACTCAGAGACCCCAGGCTCCTCCCACCCTCAGCTGTTCCACCCAACTCTCGTGCTCCTGCTTTCTCTCCTCTTCCAGAGTCTCCATCAGAAAAGACTCTCCCTCTGACACAGCATCTTCCTAGTAAGTGCATGGAACATTAGGCAGCCGGCTAAAATTAAACACCTGTTGACTTCACTCTTCCACTAGGGACCCACTTAATATACACAGTGTTATAATTTCAGATTCCCTCGGCAAACAAAAGAATGCTGCAGGAACCTCAAAAATACTAACAAGAATAAAATGCAAAAAGCCCCTGCCAAAGAAAGAAGCACATTTCTTCCATTCATTTTAAAAAGTACATCATTTCATTCAAGAGCGTCTGGTTAGCCTGCTACTTTCTGCAGGAGAAAAAACTATGTCCCTGTTCCGCATGCCTTGATTGTGAGGTTCTTCTTGGGGAGGGGGCCCTGCTGAAGGCGACTCTGGCTTCCCGATGGGGACTCCTGTGATATGGGAGGCGGCACTCCTGCAGGTGGACGGCAGGCTCCAAAGAGCCCTTCTCGGGCTCCCCCACTGTAATTAACAGTCACTGCTGCGCCTCAGCTGTCTGCCACCTCCACCCGGTTTCCAGACGCCTGTGTTCCCAATGCACACAGCCGGCAGCTTGCCATGCTGTTCAGTCTCAAGCCTTTTCGGGGGCGGGGGCAGTGGGGGGTGGAAGCCGGCTTTTGGGGGGTTGGGTTTTTTTTCCCCTATTTTAGTTGTTTTTGAGTTCTGGCAGGGGAAGTTAAAATCTCTTAAAAATGGATCAGATACTAGTAAGCAAATAATATATAAACTGCCATGGAAAATGCTGCCACTGAGACTTTATTGTCTTGATAATGCATGGGTGTGGCCTCAGTGGGGTGGGGGTGGGGGTGGGGACTGGGGTGTGGCCTCAGTGGGGGTATGGCTTCAATGGGTGTGGTATTTGTGGGTGTGGCCTCGGCAGGGTGTGGGTTCTGTGGGCATGGCCTCGGTGGGGCTGGGCTTCAGGTGGGGCCAGGCCCATCCTTCCTAAAAAGAGTTTGGGGCAAATCCCACTCCCTCACCACATAGCCCTGGAATGGGAAGTCAAAACCAACAGCAGTCCTTGATCCTGGCAACCTGCCCCATAGAAGCCTAGATCTCATTTTAATGAAGAATGATCAGGTTATGCACCTCTTATTATTAAAAAAAATCACCTATCAGAGATGCAAAGGCCAAGATGGTCCCCCTGGGACCTCTATTGAAGTTTTTGTTAATGATTCAGACTAATCCCGCTTTTTTTTTCTTCCATCGTGTCGGGCCATAATGTTGCACCTGAAATTTGGACTGTGGATAACCTCACTGGGCTTCGTCACCAGCTGCCGTAGTGACAGTTACGAGCGCGGTCCAGGAGCACCGCGCCGACCGCAGGTGTCTGTGGGCCCTGACCTGTCTCAGCCACCAAGCAGCGCCCATTGGAACAGCACATGCAACGGTTTTCAGAGAAACGGCTGAGTCTGAGTGAATTCTGGCACACCTGAGCCAGAGCGGGGAATCAAGATCTAAATGGGAAATGCCCCGAAGGTTCCTGAAAATAAAACACAGTCCCGGAAGGAGGCCTGTGACACACATCCCGGATTTGATCACCTTTGCTGGGCTATTTTCCTTGTGGCCTCTCTACCTGCTATTATTTCCCCACTTCATGGGGCTTCATGGGGATTCATGGAGCTTCCCTACCGCAGCAGAGGCCTGAACACTGGACTCCTGCAGGCAGAATGACAGCAAGGGAAGGGTGAGACGTCAGTCCCCACACTGATAGGACAACTACTCCATCCTGTCAGACCACCCACTGAACACCCGAGACAGAAACGTGTTCATTTTGGCTTCCCGATGTCGGAAACCAGAATCCACAAGCCACAACTGTGTAATCTTTCTCAGGTGATCACTTCCAACACCCAGTGACTTCAAGAAGCTTGCTGATAGCCGTGAACTTCCAGTGGCCGGCACAGATGTTCACTCAAGATGATGCACGGCTGAACCGACATAACATCTGCTGGACCGCCGCTTCACTCAGAAAAAAATAAAGACTTCTAGAGAATTGCTTCTTACCCAAATTAGATTCTTTCCCTCAAGTTTTAGAACAACAGACGCGTTCTGCCCTACCTTTCCCAATGGGAGAGGGCGAAAGATATTGACGGCGAAACCAAATCTGTTAGTGACACACACAGGCCTGGCCCATTTCCATCAAAGATAAAAACGCCGCCATCCCGAGAGGCTGGAGTCCGGTGACCTCATCACTGAGGGAGGCGCCCTGAGCACTTCCCAGGGCTCGCTGGCGCTGGAGGTGTTTTAGTAGAGACCAGAGGACAGCAATCTCTCCTCCAAGTCATCTAGGTTTGTTTCGTGAGCCTCTGAGGGTCTTGGCGAAGCTCTGCGGGGTGAAGCCCGTGTGGCAGCGGAGGGCCAGGACATGGAACGTCCGTGCAACACAATATGCGTGCTTAACACACGGAAGTGGCATCTCGGGGAAGGTCAGCTCCTTTCCACTTGCTCTGAATGTGGGCTATGCACGTGGCCAATGAACTCACGGGTTCCCAGTCCTCCACTACGTGACACTTGTCCGCTGCCTTCTTTCACTTTACCATGTGACTTAGAACCCAGAGACCGAGAACGGCCTGCAGACCCCGGGCTCAGCACACTGTGGCTTCACGCTGCCGTGGGCGTCGGAGTTCCTGGCTCTCTGATGACAAAGTGCCCCTTCTCCGAGAAGAGCCGCAGGAGCAGACTTCTTCCTCTTCCACAGCTGGGGAAGGGGCTGCTGCGCCCTCTGGCCTCCCCTGCTCTAGGGCCGCCCTGGACCGCAGGCCTGGAGCCTTTGCTCTGCCCACACCCTCTCAAGGGTCCCACCACCTTCCAGTTCTCCCTACAAGTCCTCTGTGTCAGCCCCTCAGCCAGAGCGCTGGCCCCTCTCTGCTCTGGAAGTTCACCTCCCCGAGATGTCTTTCTGCACCATCCCTCCTCTGCCCCTCCTTCCCCTCTGCTTCCTCCTCTGTTTTTTCTTTTTTTTTAAAGAAAGGTGCAGGCAGGAATGAAGGCAAGTAGGCAGGCAGGGAGAAGAGGAAGAAGCATCTTTATTTTATTTTATTTAGTTGTTCACACTGATTGCTTGCTCCAGGGCTCATGACATGAACCCAGGGACATGTGGCCTGCTCCTTTGGAGGCGACTAATCCAACCACTGCTCCACCAGAGTGAGCCTTCTTCTTCTTTAACATCACACTCACCTTAGCGGCAGACACTTCATGTCGCCTTTTCCTTTAACATCATTATATAAAAAAAGTTAACTCATGATAACCAACGCCAGAGCCTCCCTTCAGTATCGAATTTTACTCCTGAAAGAAGCAACAGGTTTGAACGGTCAGCACACAGGACAGCGACTGTCAGAACCCCTGCCCAGTCTCATCACTGTGTCCTGGGAGACCCCTTCCCAGAGCCCAAGACCCGCCCATCTTCACGTCCACTGTACCAGATGCACAAGTTTATACAGTTCCATTCATTTCAGAAAGCTTTTCAGTAACGGCGTTGTCATCGCAGAGTTTCAGATACATGATTTGACCTATCAGCCAACATGAGGCCGGGGGTCCATGTTTCCCAGGAAAGTGACCCCAACGGGAGCCCTAGGGGCCTGCGCAGCTGAGAGAAAACTGAGAAGGAAGGAAAGTAACTGAGATAGGAGGCACCTCGGCCCGGCTGGGCTCAGGTCTCAGGGTCCCTCCTCAGAGGTGACTGAAAGGCACATCCAGCAAAAGGCAAAAAGGAATTTTTGTGTTTTCTCAAGGAAAAGCCTATTTTCACTTATTTGTGAGAGTCCTGAGCCCTAGAGGGTGGACAAGGTCAGGGTGCACTGGTCACCTTTCCCAGGCCTGCGGTTCTGGGACTTAAGGCCTGTGTGCCTGTGTACGTGTGTGTGTGTTTGCGTGTACACACGTGTGCACACACACACACGATCGGCCACTACGCACTCATCTCTGCTTAGAGTTTGAGCACGTGGCCTTGCTGTTTGGCAGCAGGGACAGCTATCTCTCCGTCCCCGTCCCATGGCCCAGCATGCCCGTCCATTTTAAATCACTGGAAGCACGGGCTGTATATTTCTCAATAATTGTGCTTTTAGCTAAGGGGAAAATCTCTCAATTTTGTTTTTAAAAGAAGAATTTCATTTGTGAGAATGGAGTGTCTTTCAAATTTGGCCTCAGCTTTTTCCTGGCCATGGGGACCTGGGTGGAGGAGGGCGGCCAGAGACCTCGGGAACCGCCCCGCAGCCTCCACTCAGTTCATTTCATTCCGTTTCAAAGATGTCTTGTTTCCAAACATCTCTGGGCTGTTAGCACTTCATTGAAAAATAAATGCTAGCCTCTCCGAAGAGAAAGAGAAATGGTCTCGCAGAAGTCACTCTCCCTTTTGTCCCGATGTGACCCCACAGCGACCCCCATCAGCACCAAACCATCAGCAGCAAACCGTCTGACCTAGTCATCTAGGTAGCGTCTCTGTTAGCAAGCGACTGGGGAAACTCAGCCATCTCAGATGAGCCAGATGATCATTTGGTTCTGATAGCGTTCCCAAACTTTTGCACTAATTTGCAGTAATCCCGGACACAAAAAGTTCCTTCCACGCCCCCCGCCGCCCACCTCCAGCGCATCCCACAGCAAGGCAGGCGGCAGCTGGCACAGCCTCCGCCAGCCTGCAGAGAGCCAGCGTAAGCTGTGGCAGCGACCGAAGAAGCGAGAGCGTGGGGGACATAAGCGTCAAGCTGCTTTAAATTCAAGTCCTCAGATGAATGCCTCACAATGTAAGGTGCCACTAAAACAGTTTCAATTAAGAAAGAAAGCTTCCGAGTTAGTATAATTAAGTGATCACCAGCCTAATATCCAAACCAAACCACCACCTCTCTCTCTCTCTCTCTCTCTCTCTCTCTCTCTCTCTCTTTTCCCACCCCCTCCTTTAAGGGAAAGTCAAAAAAAGGGTCTTATTCCCCTGCCCTGGTCTCCCTTTAAATCCCAACCAGCCTGGCTATGGGACTATCCCCAAAGCCTCCTTAGCAACAAGGGAAAAAAAGAAATGAAGAATCGAAGAAGACTCTTAAGAACTCTGCAGTCTGAGCACACAGAACACATAGTGCAAATGTCTTTAAAAATGGATAAATAATGGAGGAAGAAGAACCAGCTTTTATGAACTAAGTACTTTATTTACCTCTTGGTGTTTAGAGCCTCTGCTAATGCTTTAGTCGGTGTCCCTGGAGGCACCTGTTTTTAAGGTGTGAGATCTTTGTCCTCCACCCCTTTTTGCCTTCCCTGCCCTCCCCTGCCCTTGACCCCGCAGTGCTCAGTCCGCACTTCTGTGCATCTCTCGGGGTCAAGAAGAAGCCTCTCTGAGGATGAGGGCAAGGATAGCTGCTTCTGGGGTCCCCTCTGCTGCTGCCGCCACAGCCCCCACTTGGCTGTCAGTATGACAGTAGGGTGGGCTTGGGGGGCGAGGGGCCGTGATCGGAACGTATCACATCAAACAGCGGATCCTCCCTTTAAAACGCACGCCCCCAGGAACGATTCCCACCCCCTGGCCTGTGGATACAGGAGGACAGAGGGCAGCCAAAATGCACACAGCACCATGACCCCCTCAGACGGACTGCCGGCTCTTCCCACGGTCATTACCTGTCCACGCTGAGCGTGCTACCTGAGCCCTTCCGGAGCTGGGGGCCCGGCACGCCAACTCTCCAGGGCTCAGCAGGACTCGCTCGGGGAAGCCCAGGCAGCAGAGCACGCGCTGGGGTGGGCACGTTTCTTTTCTGAACATATTCCATAGAACATTTACAAAGGAGGAAGGATGGTGTGCCTGTGCTGAGCCTCTCTGCGTTCGCCCTACGTGAGCATTAACCCTACAGAAGCTCTCCCACCGCACAGGACATGCTTACATTTCCACACTACAAAATCTTCCCAGAGGACATTAAATTGCACTGAAGTTGGATGATGATAATGCTGCTAAGATGGTCTCTCTCTCTCTTGAATCAAAAATGGGCTTTGAGGAGAGGACTGTAAATATGCAGCTCACACTAAATATAAACCCAAAGTTGTCTTCATATGTCACTGAAGAGCGAATGGTGACATTCTGCGTCCCCAAAGCGCTCTGGTTCTCCTGCCCGGGTCTCCCTCCTTCGCCCCGATTCCAGCCAGGGGAGCTCACGGGCCTCTGAACGCCTGGGGAAGACCCCGGGGTCTGTGTTGGGAGACCAGGCTTGAGCGAATGGCTTTGTGAATCCAGCGTGTCTCCCAGGATCTATTCAGGGATTTGCCCAGGTGAACTAAGTGATGATGAAAAGACGAGAGCCCCCAGTTCCGAGCAGGGAGTCCGGGCATCTGTGGGAGGAGACACAGCTGGCCGCCCGGCACGGCGGCCTTGCGGGAGAGGAGCGGTGCCCTCAGCCGTCTGGGGACACGGCGCAGTCCAACACCCCACCACCCGTCCACTGGGCTCTGCCGGCACCCTGGCGCTGAGAGGCGGCAGCAGCTCGGCGTGCCAGACCCCCCCAGATCCTTCAGAGAGGGGCCGAGTGTCCAGGGAAGGTCCTTCAACACGGCTCAGCCATCTCCTTGGGTTTGTCAGTGCTGCATTTTGAGGGGGGTGATACCGCCTCTTCCAGCCCCTCCAAAGTCACTGGAGTCCCTCACCCATGACACGTGCTCCAGTAGGAGCTCTGAGGAGATGGCCTTTGTCCCAAGGTCCCTGGTCGTCCAGTTCCCCTGGGCAGCTGCCGCGTGCCCGGGCAATCCCCACAGAGCGGGACCTTTTCCAGGACGCGTGGGCAGAGGAGGCCCCGCCACCCCGCACCTGAGCACTTCGCCTGCCCCCGGCTGGGTGGCTCAGCGGCCGCGGTCACCGCGACACCAAACCGGTCAGACGCCGGTCTCCCCTGTCGCTCGCCACGGGCACGCGCAGCGCCACGCACACCCGCCCCGGCGCCCGGGCAGCGGTACCTGCTCCTGCTGCTGCGCCGACTTGCCCGCCGCGCTGGGCTCCTTGGCGGTGGTCATGGTCCCCGGGCGCCGGCGCGCAGGGCAGGCGGGGGCGGCGGCTCAGCCCCGGTCCGGCGGCGGCGGCCGGGCTAGTCCATGCTTCCCGGCACCGGCTGGGGCGGGCGCGGGAGGGAGCGCCCCGGTTCCCCGCAAACGCAGGCCTGGGAGCGGGTCGGCGGGCGAGGCTGCGGCTCGGCGGGGCCTCTCCAGGGAGCGGCCGCGGCGATCGCCACAGAAACAACCGGCACTGCTTAGCAACCGGAGACCGGCGGTGCAGGAAGGCCGGGAGCCGGCCTCCCCCGCCCCCGCGCACGGCGCATGCTCGGGCGGCCCGGCCCGGAGGGGACGCGGAAGGATGGGGAGGGGCCGGGGAGGAGGATCCAGCGCCCAGACGCAGGGGGTGCCCGGGAGGGACCCGAGGAGGGGCCCGGGAAGGCGGATAACCGGCGGGGTCCTCAAGGGAGAGGGCTCTGAGGACGGGCATCCAGAACTAGCAGGAGCTCCCAGGAGGGGGCTCCGAGGCAGAGGGTCCTGGGGAGGAGAACGGGGAGGGGTGTTCAAAGGATGGGACTGGGGAAGGGCACCCAGGGAGGGGGCTTCAGGGAGTCCCTGGGAGGGGCTTCAAGGGAGCGTACTCCGAGAGGTGCACCCCAGGAAGGGAACCCAGGGAGTGTCTTGGGGGAGAGGGACCTGGATGCCCCCCACCAGTGGGCTTCCAGGTGGGGACCCAGGGAGGGGCGTCGGGCCGGGGCCTTGAGGGCGCACAGCCGCTGGCGCCCCAGTGGTGCCCTGGAGCTGAACCTGCGGGCCCAGCCGCCCAGCGGGTGGGGGCGCTCGTGGCTGGAGGGCTGCTGCCTCTCCTCTGCCCGTGCCAGGTGCTTTGAAAGGCAGGTGGTCTGTGGGCGCCAAGACTGCCATCTCTCTGTCTGCCCATAGGCTTTGCGGGAAGGCTACTGGTGGGGTTCTCTGCGGGTATTTTCCTTAAAGTTCAGAAAGCTTACTGTGTTTCATCTTTCCACTCACAGGAGCCCTGTTTCTCTTTGAAAATCACCAGGACTGCATGGTGTCTGACCATTAAAAGCAGGAACGCAGTGGGCAGGATGATCCTGTAGGAAGGGCCAGCTCTGCAGTGCCCAGGCTGCCTGGCACCTGCGGGGTCTTGGCCTGCAAGACTCGAGCCGACAGGCACCTGCGGGCCTGGTTGGCAAGCAGGGATATCTGCTGTTCACAACACCTCCGACTCCTAGTTGTGAACCTCTCCCTCCACCCAAGGCCTCAGGCCAGAGGAATCACCCATCCCAGCTCCATCACACTGCCAGCTCCTCACACTTCCAGCTCCATCGTATTCCCCAGCCCCGTCATATTCCCCAGCTCCTCACACGCCCCAGCAGCAAGGATCAGAGAGGAGGCTTGAGGACAGCATGGTGGGTGGTCATTGCCCTCCATGCCTGCCTAACAGCCTCCCAGAAGGGTCTGGTGGCAGGGAGACCCTCAGCCCATTGCTGACATGCTCCCACAGTCCGCTCACTTGGACAGCTCACTTGGACTGGTGGGCCCGCCGGTTTCCTCTTAAACACAAGACCCCGGGTGGGTCAAATCTTAAACACCAGTGCCAGTCTCCAGAACTGTCTACGGCTCTCCCCCAGAGGCCAGGAGCACTAGCCGGGACTGCCATCCAGGGACAGGGAGACAGCAGGGCACATGTAAAGTCAAGGGGCGGGGCCAGCTCAGCTCTGGCCCCAGGGGCCTGTCTAAACTGGTTAGCAGGTCTCGGGGCCAGCTGTGCATGACGGGCATCCATGTGGGACCCGGGCATGTCCCTTTCACTCTGGGCAAAGGCCTGAAATACGACGTCACATCTAAAGGAACACAGGTATGGTACCAGGATGCTCCTGCTGCTTCCAGGGAGCCCCTGATTCACTCATCAGACCCCCTCGGCACTTGCACAGGCTCCTGGTTCCCCACACCCCCATTCTTCAGGTGACCTCAAGAGCAGGGCGCAGGGGCATGTGAGTGACTGCCTCTCCCCGGGATTCCTGTCAAGGTCCTTGGCAGCTCCTGTTCCAGCGCACCTGACTTTGAGGGCCTTCAAAACGGCGGGGCAGGAGCCCCTGACAAACGGACGGCCCGGGGCCACGGTGCTGAGTGAAAGGAGCCAGACTTGGAGGGACCCCACTTCATGATCCATCCAGAAAGGTCCACAGCCGTGACACTCAGGGGAGCCGAGAACAGGAGTGGCGGGGAGGGGGAGTGCGGAGATGCGGGTCAGCATGTTCACGATGCAAGATGAAGAGGTTCTGGGCAGCCGCCGCACACGTGTCCGTGCGGCAGGCTCGCGGGAGGCGCGGTGCACGCGGAGCTCTCATCCCAGCACAGTGTAAAGCGCCAGCCCAAAAGGGCTGCCCTCAGCCACCTCTCACGGCTGTCAGCGTCCCATCAGCGGCCAGACTCTGAGCTCAGGGTGCAGGTGTGTGAAGGTACAGCACACATGGAGAAAACCGAAGTAAAGTTGGGGTTATCAGCCCTGTCGCTGGTCAGAGAAAAGGATAATGACAAGTCACATAGGAGCCGGTGACCCCATGGCATTGCAGACCCAAAGAAAACACTGGAGAGCAGCACTTGTCGGTTGTGGATTTCACCAGCTGCAGGTTTGGGGACAGGATGCAGAGAAGAGTGGGCGGGTGTAGACAGAGGCGCGTGTCCTCCCTCCCCTGGGTGCTCCCCAGAGAGGCATCCTTGACGGAACTAAGGGCCACCTGCCCTGGTAACAATGATGATGACAATAAGAGGGGCCACACACTCAACCCAGCCTCTGGGAGTTTGGACCTGACCTGCTCCCTGGCCATTCACCAATGACAGCCCTGGAGCACTTAAAGATGAGACCCAGGGCCACCCAGCCAGGACACAGCCAGAGCAAACTCAGGCCGGGGCCTCCAGGACCCCCGACTCCCCACGCGTGTGTCATGGAGTGTCCACAACACTCGCGGGTGCCAGGACCGTGTGCGCACTCGATGCGGATCGTCTCGGTCCCTAACATACCTTACATACTATTCACAGCCATCTGCTGGGCTGTCACTGATGAGTCCCACTGTCTGGGTGAGTCAAACAGCAGAAGTGTGTTTTCTCTCTAGTTCTGGAGACTGATGTCCAAGTTTCAGGTGCTGGTTTCTTCAGACGCCGCCCTCAGTCATACCCTCGCCGGACCTGTGTCCCGATCTCTTCCTAGAAGGTCTCCGTCATGGGGAGCTGGGCCGCCCTCCTGACCACACAGCACCATCTCCAAATGGTCACGCGCTGTATTTGGGGGTCAGGTCTTCAGCATGAGAACTGGGGGCCCAGAATTCAGCTCGGAGCACGTCTCAGAGCCCCGTTTTACTCGTGAGGCAGTTCAGGGTTGAAGTGATCGAGAAACTGCAAGGTCGCGCAGTCAGTGTGAGCGAGTCGACATTCGGATGCAGTTCTGCTGACCCAAGCCCTGCCACAGCCGCAGGCGCATCGCACGCACGCGACAGACACGTCACAGACACACATCGTGTGATGCATGCCTGCTGCGTGCCTGCACGCGTGCACACGTGTGACAGGTGGGCGCACGACACAGAGGCAAATGTGTGACGCAGGGGCAGACAGGTGAGTCCCCAGCTCACGTGACGCATGGGAAGCACCCATGTGGCACACCGGCATGGTGCAAGGCACGTACACTCGACGTGCAGGCCGGCACATGCAGTGTGGACACGCGGACACGGCACGCTCACCCCCAAGAGTCACACACGTGACGGACAAGCAGGAGACCCTGCACGCGCACACACACATGCACATATGCAAACACACTCCTGTCTCTTCAAACACATGCAGGTGCTTGGCAGGAGCACCCCCTGAATTCTCCAAACCAGGGTCAGTGCCACGGGCCGAGCATGGGCACTGAGGGTCTGGGCTGTCCTCCCTTAGTGTCAGGAGGGTCCACCACGGAGGCCAGGCTCCCAGCAGCAACCCGACCTCTCCCAGGTGATCCCCGTCCTGCAGCCAAAACACACAGGCAGGGCCTGCACTGGAGCTGGCACCACCAGCCAAGGAGGACGCTCCCAGCCCAGCCTGCATGCCCGCCGCCTCCATCCCACCGGCTGTTGCCCATCTTTTCTGCAGGTGCATCTGCATGGTGGCCTGTACACGTGGCCACAGCGGACGGGGCTCCTGCCACCACTCCCCTCTAGGTGTCCCTTTGGGTGGCGGGGGCAGGCTGGGCAGCATACAGGCCGCTGGAGGCTCACGACCCTCTGATTTCACTCACATGCCCCAAGCAGCCCGTCGGCCAGACAGCTTCCTGGAAGAGCCCCTCGCGGGTCTTTACGCCGCACCTCCCCATGCAGACAGCAGAGCCGCCTGTGACTTGCTGCTGGAGGAGCAGCTCCAGGTGTCTCAGGAGCGGGATCCACGGAGGTGCTGACATTTTTAGCATTCACCAGTTGCAAGAGAAGCTCCTGCTAACTTACAGGTCCCGGAAAGCAAGAACAGCGGGAGCGAGGTGAGTTTCCTGAGTCAGCCGGCCGCAGAAGCAAGGTGGGAAAAGCAGTATGCACATATGTTTACAGACTGGTTCCCAGAGGGGACTGTGGGCTCCCAGGGGCCAGGCTTCCATGAAGCGGGAGGACCCTGCTCTGCATGTGCAAGTCACTTTTCCTGGGACCGCTACCCCGAATTTAGTGACTCCGGGGACCCCGCAGGAAATGCACATGTATCAGAAGAGAAAGAGGTATGGAGCTGACATATCCCAAACCTGCAGGGGGCTTGGAGACCCAGGGCCAACAGCATCTGGAGACACAACTCTGTCTCCTCTGGGACCTCTGACTATTTTCTCTCAAAGTCTTAAACTGATTGGACAAGGCCCTCCCGCAGGGGGGCAGATAATTTGCCACAAAGTCTACTGGCTTAAATGTTCATCACACAAGACAAAATCCCTCCAGTGCAGCATCTAGTATGATCCAGAGCTGGAGGCCTTATTCTACCACTTCCCCTAGAAGATGCCTCCCTGACCCATCACGTAAATTAACTGCAAGGGATGTAAGTAGACATGAAGGGTAGCAGAACCTGCCAGGGTGAATATTCTTAATTAGTCTTCTCCTCCCTCCCTTTTCCCATCTTTCTAGCTGGAATGTCTGCTACAGTCTTGAGACTGGAGACCAAGACCATTCATGGGAGAAAGAAGGAGGAGCCCAGGTACCTGTGGGGCTTATAAAGTGTCTGCAAAAGTTCTCTTCAGGAAAGAGGTCAACTCTCAGAAGGCATCACTAACACTTTTTATCCCATGCCTGGGTGGAGAGCGTCTCCCAACAATGACCGCTCATAAGGTCAGGAAACAGCTGACCTGTTTTATTAGAACGACTCCAGGTGCCCTGATTTCCAGGTGTTGCAAATGGGTGAGCAGCAAAACCAGGACCCCAGCTATGGCCCTGGGTCCAAAGTGACCCACTTTCTGTTTTCTAAATCAAGTTTACTGGCACATGGTGAGCCCTTTCGCTGCAGCTGACACTCGTGACAAAGGCCCGTGGCTTGTGAAGTGCAAACATCTTGACTGGCGCTTTGCAGAAAGTGTGTGCCAAGCCCGGGCCGAGTGTCCCTGTTACATGTCTGAAGGTGCGTGGGCGCCTCAGAATCACGTGTTCAGGAGAACAGCCTTCCAGAATCAAGGCGGACCACACCTCTACCCCCAAAGGAAAGACAACAGGGAAGAAAATCCTCACCCAGTTTACAGCAGTCCAGCAAACGTACCTCGCAGGGACAAAAAGATTGATATTGATTACGACTTGTGTCAGCCAGTGCTGCCCAGGGTGGGTCTGGTTTCCCCTCTTGGGCGGGTCCATCCGCCCTGGAAGCCAGCATAGCTCGAAGCCTGGGAGCAGGGCTGCCAGTGGACTTGGGAGATACTGGAAGCTTTCAGAGGGCTCCTGAATCCACATCCTCTTCACCTAGCCACGGTGCTCAGGAGTATTTGCTTAACAGCTGAATAACACAGTGTGTTCCAAGGACTCCAATACAGGTTACATGTGAATGATGCCATCTTTTCCTAAAACACACTCCCTTTGCTAACCGCACACCTTTACCAGGTGCATCGCTCTTCCCGGAGACCCTGAAGCCAATGTCTGGAAGTCTTAGGTTCCAAGCTGCTGAGAATCTGCTAGGAGCTGGGCACTTTCCATTTAAGTGAGGAAGTCTGCTGTCCCGGCACCCAGTCTAAGAGAAGAGTTTGACTGTCAATAGATAGTGCCTTTGGGTCCTGCCAAGGAATGCAAGAAGGCGAGGGTTCAGCCGGCAGCTGGGCGCTCTCTGTGGGTGGCGGGGGGTGCAGGACGGATCTGACGCTCAGCCTGCATCCATGCAGCAGCCCGAAGCCCCGGCACGTGCACAGACCCCCAGGGAGAAGCCCCCAATATAAATATATACATTCGTAACAGGTACTCGAACATAAGACAGGTCGATGCCCATTTACAGGCACTCAAACATTTTAACAAATGAAAACAACATCCATACAACATGCGTTTTGCAAAACACACAAACGAAAGCTGCTCATCAAATATAATGCGGTGTTTGCTGATGGTGGGAGGGATGGGGCATGAGAACATGTAAGAGTTAGGAGGAGATGGAAGGATGGAGGAAGGAGCAAGGGAAGGAGAGGCAGAGGTGGGGAAGCGGGGAAGGGAAAAGGAAGAAAGAGAGAGGTGTTTGCTTGGACTCTTGATGAGAATGTGTGTTCTCCTCTCCTCAAGCTGTCCTGAATTACCACTGCTGCCTTGTGACCCCTCACACCAGTGCTGGGAAGCCTGTTTTCATTCTGAATATTCAGATATGGAAATTGGGGTTTAGAGAGAATAGTTCTTGGGCCAAGGGCTGGAGGCTTGGTGGATGGGCCTGGGTGTGAACCCACATCTCAGCCCAGCACCCACAGTGGGGGCCCCCTCCAGTGGGGGAGTACAGGAAGAGAGCCCAGGAACCACCCCCAGGCAGAAAGGTTTTTAATCAGCTCCCACTTATGCTCACACCCAGCAGCTCCCTTCAGCTGTGAGGGACCAAATGGTGTGACATTTAGAAACTTGTTTAAAAAGCCGCATGTTTCATCCCAAGACAGCTTAATTCCACCCCAGTTGTTTCTGCCTCTCCTGGCTCCCCAACAGTCTCACACCTTCAGACAGGCTGCAGGCCGGCTGCCGCAGAGCTGTTGTCACGGCCAGGCACGGAGGTCCCTCCCCGGGTGCCCAAGCTGCCAGCATGACCTTGGCGACCACAGCCTGACAGATGCCCTGTTTACGGTTTCTCACCACCCCACAGAGATTTCTGGGACTGTCCACACGGCCCTCGTCGGGGCCAACTGTGCAGCCAGCTCATACTGCCCGGTGGCAGGAGGCGCTGTGGGGGACACAGACACCGCATGTCCCCCTGTCCTCCAGGGCGCTTCCGGAAGGCTGTCCTCGAGGAGCTGCGGAGCCCCTCCCTGCATGTCCCGACCTCAGCTCGCCCCTGCTCTGGAAGGCCTGGCTGTTGGGGGAAGTTTCCACACGCACAGAGGAGAGGGTGTCCCACGTCAAACGCCCCCGACAGCTGCAAGGTCACCACCTAATCAGTGAATAAGCAGATACCTGCAGAACATGCCCAGAGCAGGCGGCACCCATGAAATCCCAATTGTCCAATTTGCAAAGCATCCTGTTTGAGAAAAGAGTAAAGAGTGGAAACGACATTACTTAAAACCAGAGCCACACAGGGACCGAGGGGGACAATGCGGCATTTTCTCCGAGACGCTTCCTCCACCAGGACCCGGCTCCCCGGCCCTGCCCTCCTCGGGCTGCTAGTCACCCTTCAGGGCCTGCTTCCGAGGCCACGTCCTACACCCCAGGCTGCCGGGCCACTTCCCGCCCATCTGGGTGCAGCCCGTGAATGCAGCCCCACCTTTCTGCTAAAGGCACAACTTTGGAGACGGTGTCACCTCTGGTCGCAGACCCAGGTGTGCCCGCTCGCGGCATGCAGCACAGATTGACAGGACACTTGACGTGAAAGCCAGTCTGAAACCACGGGACCGTCGCTCCACATGGCGCATGGAGAGTGTCCAGCAATCAAGTCATTCATGTCAGTCAACTGGTTCCCAGCAAAGTGCTCCAGACAGAACCCAGCACCCGGGACACCGCACAGCACGCAGGGGACAACAGTCACAGTTTGCACGGAGCCGAGGGGGAAACGGAGACAGAACCCACGTCCCCAGGCTGTCCTGGGAGGAAGAACAGCAGGAGGAACTCAGCCAGGGTGTCTTGCTACTTTCTTTCATTTTCTTTTTAAAGGCAGGCAGGCAGGCAGCAGGAAGAATGAGAGAGAAAGAAGAGGCATTTTCATTCATGCATTTGTTCATTCTGGTGGTTTCCCAGGTGGAAAATCTGGATCCCTGGGCTCTCCACGGTCCACGCCTCGGCTGCCGCCTTAGTGCCAGAGCCACCAGGGTGGGTCAGGCAGGTGTTTTAAATGGTCCCAGAGAAGCCCTGTCCTGTGCTGACAGATGCCAGGGCTGGGAGAAGAGGCATCCCTGCAATCTGGGCCCCATCGCCACCGCCTCCGGCCAGGTGCTCCCACTCCCAGTACCGCGAGGAGAGAGACAGAGCGTGGGGACAGAGGTTCTGCAGTCACAAGTCCTTGGGACCCATTCCCGCAGCGCTTGTCTACTTTCCAAAGAGAACTGTTGAAAGGGAGGAACCGCGACCACCACAGAGAAGACAGCATCTTACCTTTGAGACACAAGACGAACCACACAAGGAGGATACATTTCATCATTTATCAGTCATCAAAGGTGGCTTGTGCCTTATTAATCTCTTTTAAGAGTCAGTTTTGCTGAAACTAAAGGAAAGCCCTTAAGAATCAGAGCCCAGTTATGAAATAATAATAAAAAGAGTAATAATAAAAGAGGTGAAGCGATCACTGAGGGTCCGAGAGGGAAGTCGGAGTTCCAGCAGCCCCGACGAGGCGCAGACAAGGGCAAGTCTATGGAAAACACAGCGGCAACCAGACGAAGGTGACTATCTCCAAGAGGACAAAATCAAGGTTTTGATATAAAATTAGCTTATTCTCACACATACTGTGTCAACCGGACTGTTGAGAGAGGGGGCAGAATAAAACCTAGCGGTGGGCTCAGCTGCAAGTGAGGACACTGCTCCTGCATGACCTGAGTGCGTGGGCCGCCCCGAACGGGAAAGAGGCTGCCCCAGTGCTGTAAGAAGTCGGCCCAGAAACGGCACCTCCCCAGGGGCTATGATTTCCTCCTACTCCGAAGCAGTTCTCTCGCGTCTGAGCACCAGCTTAGCTTCTCCAGGAAGCCTCTGGAAACTGAGCCCAGATGCACCCCCGGAAGCTGCAGCGCTTCGTAACTCCCTGTTTCAACTTACCCGTTTGCAAAATGTGTTACTATGCTCAGGTCTTCATGCCAGACAGTACGCTTGAAATGCAGTGAGCTTCATGATGAAACCTGGCTCAGATGAACATGGAAAAAGCTTGCCCTTGAGTAATGAGGTGTGCAGAGGTGCAGAGGTGTGCCCATTCCAGTGTGAGTGAGCAGGTGTCCCCACACTGACCGGCCATCCTGGGCTCCAGCAGTTACCAGGAATTCAGCCCAATTCTGACACTGTCCAAGGGGGAGAGCATCAGGGACTACGGGTTAAAAACTCAGTCCCTCAAGACCATCCTCTGACCCCGACATCAGCCACGTGTCCAAGCAAGTCTCCCCGGCTCTGTCCAACGGCGCACGGACTGGAGGACCCCTCCTCGGACGTCAGGTGGCCGTCACAACCTAGTCACGAGCTGCGCTTCTGACCCTCAGTCTAGAGATCGGAGGTTCCCAGGAGCCCTCCTGTCCAAAGGCAC
>RJWH01002463.1:0-34407 GCA_004363575.1 Solenodon paradoxus | reverse complement strand
TGCAGAGTTGAGGGAGATGGAAATAGTCTTTCTTCAAGGACTGTTGGTAGAAAGAAAGGAGAGAGCGGAGTCTTACTGCTGTGAGAGACACGAATGAGCAGGGAGACGCTGGCTGGCCTTGGTCCTCTAAGATGGTTTGGTCCCCATTTCTGGGGAGCATGTCCTTATAATAATGTGTCTTGTCCCAAGAAATCCTGAATGCAGCTCTCTTTGGTGTGGTTAGAAGAATCAAATAAAACCACCTCTGGTCTATGTTTTGTAAAGATGCAAACTTACAGGTCCACTCTTCAAGCTCACCTTGATTTCCAATTTAATGCAGGATGTTAGCGATGAGCCAGTGGAGGGGCCCACTCCAGATCAGGTCTCCCTCTCCCATGGCCCGTCTCCACCTGGGAGCCCCCCAGGCTGGGGGTCCAGGGAATTCATGCAGGACTTGGGGGTGAGGAGAAGTCACTGCAGACGAGTCCAGATTCCCAAGTCCAGCATCATTTCAACTTGCAGAGAAATTTGACTCCACAGAAAAACATGAGATTATTATTGGTTTCCTGGTAAGTCTCACTGTCTCTGTCTGTGTCTGTGTCTCTATCGGTCTCTCTCTCTCACTCACACACACATACTTTCTCATTTAATCCCCACACACTACTGAGAATCTACTTTGTTTAGACCCTAGGGAAACAGACGTAAAAAGCACTGCGGTTGGCTTTGAAGGGCTCCTCTCTAGTTGGAAGAGAAACAGAATCCCCGGGTGGACCCCCAGCAGGAGTGTGCAGATGAAGAGCATCAGATCTCTGACTCGAGAAGGATGCGGTTGAAGAGACCTCAGCAGAACAGGGCCACGTGGGGTCCTGGAAAGGGGCAGGTGGGCACACGCAGGGGCTCTGAGAACTGAGTGAGTCTTGTGCGGTGTGTGAGGAGGCCGGAGCGGAGAAGGTACCATCACCAGGATCCCGCTCTGTGAGGGGATCATCCTGCCCTGGAGATGATCGGAGGCATTTTTAGGCAATAAAATGCCAGGCGCAGATTCGCCGTTTAGAAAGGTCTCTTTTCAGAGTGTGGAAAATGAGCCAGGAGAGAAAACCATTCAGAAATCTTTGGAGCGGATCAAGTGGGAAAGAAGTGGTGCCTGGAGTGAAATGGCAGGAAAATTAAAACTGTCTTTCAGGATGGATCTGGAGGAACACGTTGACCAGGTCAGACCCACTGTCTTCACACACATCTGGCCGCAGTGCAGATATTAATCTTTAAGGCCCAGAACAGGCAGCACCAGCCTCACGAGCAGCGCTTACTTATTTTCACCCCCAGGCCTGCTTCTCCCTGCTCCCTGCTCCTCCCCGTGTCCACGTGGAGACGACTAACCACGTTGGGGATATACTGCGTGATTGCCCTGCATTCATTTTCATCATTCTCTGCATCGGGTCATTCTCCCATGGATTGTACTTCCTCCCATCTATTCGTTTCCATCAGAGACCTCCTTGGTCCCTAACTTTGATTAACTGCGTCCGAGTGGCCCCCGGGCAGGACTAGATCAGGAGCCAAGTGTACGTCTCACTTTCGAGAAGAATGACTTCTGCTTTTACATTAATGCTTTATTGTCAGTCTCTACACGAGACCCTCCAGCCTAATTTACATTTTCTATGACAGTCCCGTTAGCGCGTGTGACTCAAAGACACCTGATTCAGAGATTATAATGTTGTGAGCTTAAGAACGAAAGCGTCTTCCCAACCAAAACGTGAACGTGACCCACCGCTGTGCTCAGACGTGTGAAGCTGTGTAAAGTGTGACGTGTAGAAGAACAACCCAGGGCCTGACAATAAAGCTATGCGGAAGGTCAAAGAAAAGACCAGGAAAGGTGAAGCAATAGCCTCAGCCTCGTTTTCTCCCCCATTCAAGCGCATTTCAAAGTCCGAAGCTGATTTTTTGTTGAAAGCCTAGGAAAGCTAAATTAAAAGCAAAATAAAAGAATGTGACAATGCATATGTTAAATCAGAAGTTCCACATCTAGTCTCCAGAAGGACCTCCCTGCCAGTCACGCTCCCTGCTCTGACAAGAGGCCAGAACGTCCCCTGCAGGTCTGCTCTGCGTGAGAACCAGCGGTTCAGCCGCAGCCGGCTCAGAGCTGCTGCCCTGCTGTGAGCCTGGGGCAGGGCTCCGCACACAGTGGGAGCTCCAGGCCTGTCCTGTGCCCCTCAGGGAGCGTGGGTCTCAGCAGCCCAGCAGATGGCCCCGCAGGCAGCAGACGGCCCTGTCCCCTGGTACGCAAGCCCGTCCACCCTCGGCGCTGGCTTCTCACCTGAGGACAGTTTGTAGAGACTGGAAGGCACTGGCGGAGAAGTGGTCACATGAGCTCTGCGGGATCAACATGACAGTCCCTGGACAGAGCACCCCAGCTATCCTGTGGGAGATGGCCACCCGAGCAGGATCAGCTGAGAAGGGAGACCCTGTGCCTTACAGCCCTGCCACACTGAAGCCATGTGAGTGCCCACCCATGTCCATCTGGTTCATTTGAATCATTTTTGCAAACAGACTCACAGCGGTGACCAGCACCTCCTGACACCGCCACCCTCTGGGGCAGCTGCCTGGGCTGGGCCGAGCCCCGACTTGACCACAGACTCCACCAGACCAACACTGAAGGCATCTGTCTTCCCCTTAGGAAACCAGGAGTGGAGCTGGGGATTCTGAGGGCAGGTGGGGAGGGTCGAGGAGAGGGCTGCTTCCCGGACACGGGCCAAGCAGGCCTCACGGCCCTGGGGTGCACCACCAGGAGGAACAGAGCACGTGAAGCCTGGGCGCTGGGTCCGCTGGCCACCACATGCACATGTTTGGGTACTTGCCTTAAGCTTGAGGCTTCTCAAAAATTCCCTTGCCTGGGAACGTGCTTCCAAGTCCCCGGACAGAGGAGGCCAGCTCTGTGCAAGGTCACCATAGACTGGCGGACCTGCAGCCTCGGCCAAGGGAGCTCTTGGGGGCACTGTCTGTGGGACACTGCATAATGGCCATGCAGCCCTCATGGCCCCGAGCACCCAGGGCCCAGCGTTGCTCTCAGCAGGGCAGGGCAGGCAGCCTGCAGACCTTCCTCGTGGCCGTGAGCATGGGGACGACAGTGGAAGGCTGCTGACGGAGCAGGAGTCCTGTGCAGACCCACCTTCTCTCTGCACCGGGCAAAACCACCTCCTGTCTCCCGGACCCTCAGGCTCCTCCTGGAAAACCTAATATTCTGTTCTGTTTCATGGTTTGGGAAAATGGAATCCATTCTTTCCAACACACCGCAGACAAGCGAGGGGAGGTTTCGCAGGATGAGCAAGAGCACCTGCATTACAAGACGGAGTGGAGGATTAGCTGGATCTCTCTGAAGAGCATCCAGTGTGGACGGTCGCGTTCACTCAGCGGCGCCCTCGTCAGAACGAGGACATGCCCGTCTCCCTGCCTCTGCGTCTGTGGACGCACCGGCCCCCTTGACGCCGGCACGTCAGGGGCCAGCAGTGTTCCAGACGTGCAGTTTACGCCATGACCAGTCACCCTCAGAGCATCCCTGTGTGGTGATGTCAGCACTTCTCCTGGAAAAGATGAGATGTGACAGTGCCCCTCGCAACCCAGCGTGTCCGTCCCTCTGCCATGTCCTCCTGGGAGGTCCTGCACCTGTTCTAAACTGTGCCCACGTGTCCAACCCCGTCCAGCAGGACACCATGGAAGGGGCCACGGGATGTGACTCCAGAGAGCCACCATCTCTCATCTGGGCCTGTCTTACCCTCCAAGCATCCAGCCGGGATGTTTTTGCCCAAACACACATGAGAGCTTTTTGTGTATCTTGCTTCACTGTGAAAGGCTGGGGAGCAGTCGTCACGCAGAGGCCTCAGCAGCATTTGCGAGTCTGTGGGTCTTTGTGAGGCATTTGTGTGTCCTTTAAACAATGGGCACTTGATGGCGCCCCAGGACCCCTCCCCAGAAAACGTCCCCACGAGGCACAAATGGCTCCTGCTGTTCCCAGTTCTGGGTCCAAAGACATCTGCACCTGAGAGGCTCCTGGGGTCCCCACACAGCCTGACCCCAGAGGCTGCAGGACAGAAGGTGATGGTCCTCCAGGGAGGCCAAGTCAGAGTTGGACCACTCACACGATTGCAAGCCGGGACCTGTGGTGTGGCTGCCTGTGACCAGGGTCCACAACAGGTGGGCTCCGGGATGCTGCACCCTGGGACGCCCCAGCTCAAGCAGAGTGTGGGACGGGGCAGCCATGGACGGTGACCTGGAGGAGGCACCCACCACCATCAATGAAGGACAGATGGGCGCCTACTTGATTGGCCATGGACAGGGTGGAGAAGGTGACATCATACCACTGGGCACATGTCGGACCCCCCTAGCCCCGACACGCATCTTAAAGCCCTCCTAGGGACTCCTTTTGATAGGTGAGGGATGGCAAGGCCAAGCCGCTGAAGTCAAGTCGGAGAGAGCCAGGCCCAGCCCACAGGCCCCTGCGTCACAGCAGGATTTGGGAGGAGCCCTCTGGCTCCACGCTGCACCCAGTCCTTGGGGCGGGGTGCTGTCTCCTGCATCAGAGAACCTGGGGGCCCCTCCCGTGTGCTCTGAGTGCCCACGGAGAGTGAGTCTGCTGCCAAGTCCACCAGAGCGGTCCTGTTTCAGTCACACCCATCTGAGCTCATGCTGAGATACAAAGCACCCTTGAACACAGCAGAGTTACTTGACACCCACTTTGCACAATGTCTTAAGTCTTAGCACATGCTCTTAGTTTGTCAATAGCGGGAGTCTGGACTTTGTGAAGATATTTGATTATTTTTAATTATTTTCCTTCTCTCTCTTTCAAGGAAAGGTGCAGACAGGAATGAAGGCGCGCAGAGGCAGGCGGGAAGAGGGGGTGTTAGGTAGGCTGGCCTGGGGTGGGGCTGGAACTGAGAAAAGAGGGGGCACCTGGGCAGACCAGGCCCTGCAATGGTCGGATAAAATTCTGACCATTGGGAGAGCAGCACCTACGTCCTTGCCGCCACGGAGGGGAATCAAGAGGGCAGCCCGGCCAAGCCGGCTCAAACAGATTGGCTGTGCAGGTGCACTGACCAGCCTGACAACTCGAGTAACCGTGACCTTAGCATAATCTACTTAACGTAAAGCTGTATAGGGTGCCAGGCATTAAACTCATGATAACAGAATGGATTATGAGTAAGGAGCATGCACAGAAAAGAAAATGCTGATTTCTAGAAGTTACCACCCTTCTCTTCAACATCCCTGCCCAGACAGCCCCAGAAAACTCCTGGGGTGAGAACCGGGAGGGACACAAAAGGGTCCCCTGCACAAAGTGTGCCCCGGGTGGGCCAGGGGCTGCTGTTCTCTCGAGCCCTCCGGTGCCTTTTCCCTTGAGAACTGTACTTTCTCTCTCACTTGCGAAAAGAAACCCTCTGCAGGCTTTCAACAGGCTGTGTCTGCCAAGCTCACCTTACACGTTAGACACAAGTACCCGAATCTGCAGGCTCCCTGAAGCCAAGCCGCTAACAAGAAGCAGCAACACTTATTTATTCAGATGCTCAGAATCTTTGTGCCTCAGGACATGTCCCTGGGTCCTTGGGCTGTATGTGGACTGTGCCTGGACAGAGGCGGCAGACCCAACCGCTCCTCTACCAGGCCGTGCCATGATTTTTTTAAATAGTCACACATTATATAATTTTACCGTGAGCAGTGCTGATGTTGAGTGGTATAATAACATTTGTTCATCCACCATTTGGAAAATGGATAAGAAATCCAAGTGGGACTCCTAACTCTGAGCATAGCTCCCACGAGGAGAGCCTCAGCGGCGGGACGGTCTGGCGCACGCTGGCCTGGGGGCTCAGCTCGCTGATGTCCAGGTAAAAGTCCTGCCCTTAAAACTATACTCTTGCTACTAATCGCGTGTCCACCACTTATGAGCTGTGTGCCATTAGCCATGTTTCTTATCCTGCCTCGGCATCTTCATTGTCCAAAGGGGATATTTCCTAGGAACAATTTCCAGCCTGCACATCTGTCATTACTGGAGGGGTGATGACCGCACTCACTACCATGTGAATTCAATGAATCGTTAAGGGCGTCATCATGGCCATCCTTGGCGGAGCATCTAGAGGACCAGGCCGAGCTGACACACAGTCCCCATCTCTGCAGCTGCCGGCGGGGGAGGCACCATTTCCCGCATCAGGGAACTTGCCCTCAGTGGGGCCGGGACTAAGGACACGGTGAGGTGAGGTGAGAGGTGAGGGCTTGCACCTTGGGGACAGGCCCCACGATCCCCACAGCCCCTGAGTCCCTGCCCTCAGCCCCGCAGGCTGAGCCTCTGGGGTAGCAGGTGTGGGTGTGAGAGGCTTCCCCATGTTGACTCTGTGAAGCCCACAGGAATACATTCACAACTGCATTTGCATTTAGTCTAACATTCGAGCTCTGTGATCGAAACTTAAAAAACAACCCAGAACAACGAAAATAACAGTGACACAGGCGCTTCACTTGGTGGTGACGGGCCCATGACACTGCAGGGACAGCACGACACTGTCAGAAGGGGCCCAGCCGGCGGCCCAGCGGGCAGCAGTTATCAGGTGCAGACTACTTCACTTTTCTCTGTGCTAAATGCAGCCTTTCTTTCAAGGTAGCCTGCTAACCATCCTTAATCCCTGTTTGGAGGAGAAAAAGTCCCGCTCTGCATAGGCTGTAAGCATTATTGTTCAAAACAATGGCCACCTCTGCTTACTGTCCCTGTGGAGAAAAGACGACCGCTCTGCCGGTTCCAGAATCGTTTCTCCAGAGCATTAGGCCTGTGCAGGTTGCACCCGGGACTCCTCACAGCTAAGTCCACCTGGGGACAATGCTCTAGACTGAGTGAAGGGAACGCCACCGTGCGCCGCTCAGCACGGCTGCCGTCGGACCAGTCAGGAAGCCCACGCAGCATGCGTCTGAGCATCGCTCGCGGGTGCCCGTGTCCGGGGGAGCCGCGAGCTATCACTCAGGAAGCCAGGCGCACGTCCGTGGCTCCACACTGCAGCCACGCGGGGACAGCCTGGCCAGCTCAGGGCTTGGGCACAAAAAGCAATCAGTCACAAAGGTTCCAGCGCATGTCCCGTTTTTCTAAGTCGATGCAAAACTATCAGACGGATCAGCCACCATGGCATTTCCCACAGTCTCCTCCACATGGGTAGATCTTCACACCACACACCACGCGCACATACTCCTGCAGCACCATCACACACGTGCACATACCACAAGGTGACGTACGAGACACGGTCCACACAGCATGCTCTACATACGACAGCTGTGTGCGCACAGACAGTACACAAGACAGAGATTCGCCGCACCCCACACACCACCTCACACACACATGCACCCAGCACGCACATCTTTCCTTATAGGACTGTGATTCAATGCCACTAAATGTTTCCAAAACTGTGGTGAAGATGTTTGAAGACGCAGCATGTCGGGAGCAGGCGCACGTTAACAGATGAATGATGACTCTTCGCAGGAGTAAGCTCTCAGCGAGCAGCCCCGTCGCCTCTCATGCAATGTCTCCCCTCACCTGTTTTCCTGTGAGAAGCAGACATGAGCGCTGTCCCCGCGGTGAACAGAACGATACGACTGTGTCCCCACCGCCAAGATGTGTTACAACAGCCCCTGCCGGAGCTCTGTCCACGCCACATACGGAAACAGGTGGTAATAAGCAAATTCTGCAAAGAGCGCGTCTAATCCACAGCTAATACAATCCATTTAGAGTCCTCTGGACTGTGAAAACTGTTTCTCAAGCTGTTCTGGGCTGATTCCGCGGTTGCTGTGTTACTCAGTCAGTAAGCGGGTCGGCGGTCAAGTCCCTCTGGGTCTGAGGCAGGTGTGCCCAGGGCTGGGGCTGCTCCGCAGGTGGGCGGCCATGCAGATGCTCACCGTGTCTCCCCTCCCTGTCTGAAGAAGCCCCTGCATCGTCCCACTGAATGAACGAAGTGGTGCATGATCACAGCTGCATGGACGGCCGGCCTCTGTGCTCTGGCCGAGCCCTGCCCATCACCTGCTGGACGGAGGTGGCCCCTCACCGGTGACTCAGCAGACATCTGAGGGGTTCCCATAGGCTGAGCAGCAGTCGTGTCCTCACACACGACCCCTCAGCAAGGTCATTTCACAGTCACACGCGAAAGCAACACGTCAGCACCAGGCCGAGTGGGCGCTGTGGGGACAAGGACTGATCGGGATCCTTAGCTCTGTTCCGTCTTTTGAATTCATTACTTTAAATGCAAGTATCAAACGCCTCCTCCACGTCAATCAGTCCTGTTTGTGAACAGGTCGACACACAGCTGGGCTGCTTTTTGAACAGCTGAGATGAATTCTGAGGCTTTGCAGGGCGGACAATAAACTAATGCAAATACAGTGGGTCCTGGTGATTCAGATTCCCGCTGGGTGAGCTCGCCTCTTCCCCAGCATTTATGTGTGCCCTCCGAATCGGGCGCTTCTCTGACGAT
This sequence comes from Solenodon paradoxus, assembly GCA_004363575.1. Taxonomy (NCBI): domain Eukaryota; kingdom Metazoa; phylum Chordata; class Mammalia; order Eulipotyphla; family Solenodontidae; genus Solenodon; species Solenodon paradoxus. The sequence continues at coordinate 25,948 of RJWH01002463.1, read as the reverse complement.
TAATAGACGTGTGGAGCAGGGGCCGCTAACGGTGCCCAGTGCACAGATTCTCCCTGAGCCTCAGCACGGTGACACCTGACCCCTCATGTCAGAAATCACACTGTAACGGGAGCTACCAGCATCTACACTGCCATGATTTTCATGATCGTGTGCTCTTTGTGATGGTTTTGCTGCTTACAGCACCCCCTGGAATACAGCACAGAGGTGCTGGCCTGAGCGCTAGTGCGCTTGTCCGGGAGCTGAACGTTAGTGAGCCGACAGCAGCTATTCCCTGAGGTGACTTTAAACAAGCACACATGCAAACAAGTTTGCGTATCGATGGGTTGATACCGATGCTGTGAGCAGACGTTCACAGGAAGCTAGCCTGCATTTCCACTAGAAACGACGGTTCCGTAGACATTCGTTCAGGGTTTGTAGAGATTGTCTAGAAAATATCTCCTGCAAATAGAATCGACTGCTTCTCTAAGCCCCTGTCCCTCTACTGTCTCCCTCCTCACCTGAAGCTGAGTGGACGGTCCTTTCATCCCCCGCTGTTTTTACCAAGAGGTCAGAATAATATTCTCATGTACAATTTAATTCTTGATTTGATAACACTATTTTCTAATCAATGCCCCCATTCTGGCCACTGAAAGGGAAATGTCCTTCTCTCCTCGGTCCTACCTGTCCTCCCTTCTAAGACTATGACGAACTTATTTTCAAGAGACATAAGGGATGTCAACATCAGGTAGGCCCAAGCTTGAATACAAGATTTGTCATGTGCATTTGAATGACCCTGGGGAAAATCGGTTAGCAATTTTGAGCCAAAGTGTTTTGTTTCTGAAACGGTAAAAGTAACTATCCACAGGGTCCTATGTGTTTCTAAGACAACACCAATAAGCCTTTGACAAAATAGGTATATGCCACCAACGAAAGTGTTTCAGCTAAAACCATCATAATCATCATTATTGCTATTATCACCATCATCACTAATATCATCATCACCATCACACACCGTCATATCGTTACCACCACCATCCTCATCACATCATCACCACCATCATCATCACATCATCATCACCCCATCATCATCACGACCATCACCACCATCATCACCATCACCATCACCATCATCACCATCATCATCATCATCATCACCACCATCATCACAAACATCATCACCACCACCATCATCATCACCACCATCATCATCACACATCATCACCGCCATCACCACCATCATCACACATCATCACCGCCATCATCATGATGACCATCATCATCACCACCATCATCATGATGACCATCATCATCATCACCGCCATCATGATCATGACCATCATCATCACAACCACTGTCATCATCACGACCATCATCATCATCACCATCATCACCACCACCATCAATACGACCATCATCATCATCACCATCATCACCATCACCACACCATCACATCATCTTCATCACTCCCTGACAGTAGGCTGGAGTGTCAGGGACACAAGGAAGGTCAAGAGTGTGTAAACTCTCAGAAGCAGCTGTCCATAGAAGGCCAGTGCCCCTTTGAAGGGCCCCTGCCGATCCTGCTATGCAGAGACTAAGTACTGTGTACAAATTCCGTGGCTTTGCTATGACTTGAGAGTAGTGTTATCATCCAGGGACTGTGGAATCCCATCAAAGTATTGCCCAGGGCTAATGACCTTGGAATAGGATCTCCATTTTCCAAGGAGGAGCTTTGGCTGGAGGGAGAGATAGAGACAGGACCACAGGATTCTACAGTGAATGGTCCCAGGACGGGCATCCACAGTCCTGTCTGATTTCCCTGAGGACCCTGAGCTCCAGACTTCTCTGTGGCCATGAGGGCGCGGCGCCGAGGCTGCTGCTGCTGGCACAGTGAGCTTTAGTAACACAGGCGCTGCTGAGTCTTAACAAGCTGCTCTTGTTATTTGGCTGCCTGGCCGCCTGGCAAGGAGCAGCACGGTGACAGCGCACACTCATCAACAGCCAGACACCTCGACTCTCTCACTGGCACGCAGCGCTCCTGCTAACCGCGCGTGCTGCTGTCACTGAGTCAGGCAACCACGGCTGGCATCTGCTCAAGGAAAAGCCCCCCGAGAACACGCCCACTCCAATCTCTTCACACGCAGCAACGTGCACCTTCCTGGGAAGTGGTGCAAAAACGCCGCTCGAGAATGTCAGCAGACACGGTCCTGTGACCCGCCAGGTGAGGACACTGATACCTGCCCCTTTGTGATCTTACTAATGAGGAACATTGCTAAAGCCGTCCACCGTAAGCAGCGGGGCTTGGGTTGGAGACGCGCCTGCCCGGACAGGGATTGCCACTGAGGGTGTCTGAGCTGATACGGGTCGTCATGCTGGCAGGCGCGTCCCCTGGATCCTGCTCTGCATGCAGGGCACCTGCCAGCCCACAGGCTGAGCCCCACGAGAGGATGGGAGGGCCTCCCAGACCATCATGACAGGCCGACAGATCTGGGGGGGCCGCAGCAGCCACATGCCAACGGAGTCTCCTCCCTCTAGAATGTGAGGTGCAGGCTCCCGACTCCTGGGGGGATGGTGAGGCGCGTCTGGTGGGCACCACCTCGGCGGGAGCTCTGTGTGAGGCAGGTGAGTCTGCTTCTGGTCTGTTGTCCGGCAAAGCAGAGTTTCTGGAAGCTCCGTGCGACCCAACTCCACAGCCCAAGAGTGGGGTGAGTTAGGGCGGGTGTGGACCAGGAGAGGCTGGTGATGACAGGTTACTGACTTGCTATGAGCATGAGCCCCTGGGTCATCATTAAGGGCCCCCTCTGGTCCTGTGGCTCTTTCTCTGACTCCCCTCTTTGTTTTTTAGTAATTTTATTATTGCCTATATGCATTGCCAGACACTGAAAATCACCTGAGTCTGCACGTTCACGCCACACCCTCCACCAGAGTCTGACATCCCCACCACCTCCTGTTCTTCCTGCCTTCCCTGCCGCTCCCCGGCCGTGTCCTGAGGATTTTGTCTGGCCCACTTTTCCCAGGCCTTTAAACACTGCGCAGCTGTCCCCTCAGAAACACTCAGAAGGAGCCCTCCACTGCTTCCTCACAAGGGGACTTCTTGAAGAAACTTCAGTGAAATGCAGGAGATCCCCAAATTTCTAGAACGGAATTCCAGATTTGCAGAGGAACATTCGTCGCGCTTAGCTATGCATCTCTCGGTGAAGTGCCAGCGGCCGGCGCCCCACTGACAGAACCCTCCTCTGGTTTCCGCCCAGGCAGCACACAAATGCTTCCCTTCGGACTAATGTCCCTTCCAATTACACTCATAAAGCCGATGAAACCCAGTTCCCCACTGCCCCGGAAGGGCCGTAAGCTGCAGAGGTGCGCTACCCATCATCAGGATAATGCACCGAGAGGAGCATGTTTTTCTTTTGATGAACATTCCATTTAATTAAAAGTAAATATTAGAACAGAGCCCTGTAGGTGAACTGGCCGGCAGGCTAGCTCAGCCGGAGACACAGAGGCCTGGGGTGGCCCTGAGTTCAGTTTGGGGTGCTCTGCATGCAGCTGGGGACTCGCAGGAGGAGAAATCAGGACTCCTGTTCTCAGGAAGCTAATTATCCACAGAGAGATTATAGATTTATCACCGTACTGGGAGCTGAGGCCTTTCCCCTTCAGACCAGGGACCCACTGGGTGCTCCTCCGTGGGCAAGGGGTCTGGACAGAGACTTGCCCCACAGCACCCTGAACTAAGCTACTCCTTCTGCAAAAATACTCGATGTGGGGCCCGAGAGGTGAAGACCCCATGAGGTCCCACTGAACAGTGCGCCTTCCCGGATTCCCGTTTGGCGTATGTTGATGTTATTTTCGGATCCAAAACTTGAGTAGCCTTTGATGTCATTTTCCAAGACTGGAGCTGATGTTCTGCTCTCGCAGGGACCCTCCGACTTTCTCTGCCACCTTTGTGACACCAAGGACGTAGGCCGTCGGCCTGAGACCAGGGCCCACGCCCGCTGAGCCGGGCAGCTCTTGGCCGGTAGGCGTCTGCCCTCTCCTGCACCCAGGTCAGTGGAGGTGAGCTGTTGAGTGATTCAGGGCTCCTGCCTGTCCCGCCGGGCCGCCCCAGCCTTCCAGACCCTCAGTTGCCCCCCTTGCCTGTCAAATCCCGGCTTGTTCTGCGTCAGGCACCTTCCCGCTGTGACCCCAGGAGGACTGCTGTTATCTCTGCCCAGAGAGGCGGTCCTGGCCTGTCACATTGAGGGACGTGAAGGGCCCGAGGGCCCCAGTCTCTCAGGGTCATGCCTGCGAAGCAGGGTGGGCCCCTTGAAGGCACACCTGGACTGGAGACCTCTCTACCCTGTCTCACCTCCGCCTGCACCCCTTTATCAGACTCCCCATTTGATGTTTGAGCGCAGACACTGCCGCACCGAGGCTGGGCCTTCGCTGCTCCTCTCAGGGAAACTGGCCCATGCATCTGGCCCGAACCTGTTAGTCAGTCCAGTCTCAGCCCCGGGCGGCCTCTGGGGGCCAGGCAGCCAGACGTCAGTCACCTTCAGTGCTGGGAGGACTGGGGAGCAGGGTTCCCAGGACCTCACCAGCTTCCACAACTTGGAGTTAGTGCTCCACATCCCACATATGTGCGTTTTGCTTTTCTAGAGGGAAGTACTTTTTCCTCTAAGTTTATAAACAGTAATGATGGGATTTTTCTCAATTGCTGAACAGTCAGAGGGACGACAGGACACTTGCTGCAAAGCTAGATAATGACGCTTCACTTGTATCAGTAACAACGTGGCTAAATGCACCTAATGGTTCAGAACCTGGGGATGGAAACGAACAGCGCGTGAAGAAAACCGGTTGCTCTTCCGGCACGTTGCATTTGACCTCCTCCTTTAATTTGAAGGGAAAATGAGAGGCAATCAGGGTAAGAACCATGACATAAAAATCTTGGTAGTGGGCCCATAATCTGAAATATGCCCAAGGAATGGCTAATGGGTGGTTTTCCCTTCTACTGAATTACACAAAAGATACTCCCTTTGCACCACATCTCATTACTGAGGGTCTGATGCGGGAAGAACAGTCATTTTCATAGCATCTGTTTGATACATGATGCGCAGAAATTTTGAAAGGCCTGATATAATTTATTATTTTACTCAAACATCATGTTTCCTTAATTGCAATGCAGATTTTCATTTTTTGGGGTTAGGGGGAGAGAGTCAAGTACAAAATTTCCATTATTTGGGGGGGGAATGGGGGACTACTCAGTTTGTTTTTTAAAAAAAAGCAGTAGCACAGAGGGGCTCAGATAGATTTTATAGATCTTAAGGTAACCTTGTTCAAAGTCATTTTCAAAGAAAGGAAGCCAGAGCCTGCAGAGAGGGAGGCGGCTGTCCACGACGACAAGCATCACTGGCAGCAACGCCGTTACAGCAACTTCATCAACAGAGGACATGAACAAGGCTAAGAGCTAGAAACCACCTCCTCTGATCAGACAATATGAGTCTCCTAAGGTGACCAGGAGGAGAGGACTGAGGCTGATTGAGACCTACTGTGTGCCTGGCACCGGCACCTTACAAACTCCACTCCACTCAGTTATCCCAGGAGCCCTGGATGCCAACTCTCTCAAAAGTGTCCGTGTCAGGAAATGACGACCTTTAGACCACACAGCCTGCACTGAAACGCCTGCCTCTCTACCTACCGGTTGCAAGGTTCCAGCCACTACCTGATTGTTGTTGTCTCCTTTGGCAGAAGGAAAATCAAAATGTTAGCTTAGTAGTGTTTTTGAGAAGAAAATCAATAATTTATACAGGGTGACTTTAAGAGCACAAAGAATATCACAGGGGAGCAACAAATTTTAAATTAGCATCCCAATATTACAGATCTTTTTAAAGGGCCCACACGGTAGGAGACTGGCTTAGAGTCCTTTTAGTAGAAGGCTCAAGGCATTGCCACCATATCACTAACATCATTCATCATCTTCATTATAACATCATGATCCTATCATGTCACCATCAATACTATGTCATAACATCATCATCATTTTCATCATTGTCGAAACATGAACTTCATCATCACCGCATCCTTACCACCACTACCACCATCATTGTCATCACCATCATAATCCCATCATGAGCACCATTGGGTCATCACTGTCACCATCACCATCTTCATCATCATCTTCACCATAGTCATCATCACCATCACCATGATCATCATCTCTATCATCTTCATTATTGTCATCAACACCAACACCATTTTCATTCATCATCACCACCATCATCTTCACCATAGTCATCTTCACCACCAGCAAGATCATCATCACCATCACCACAGGAACCAATATGGGTCCTCTTCATTCTATGCCAGTTAATAAAATTTTCATCTTCACAATAATCCTACTAGACAGATTCTGTTAGTTCCCATATTGTTTTCAATGAGAAATAGGCTTCAGGAAGCAAATAGCTCATCTAAAGCAACAACTAACTAGAGGTGGAAATGAATTAAACCCAAATCTTTGTGACTTTGGAGACAACATTCTTAACCACTAAGTGACACCGAAACAGTGCGTTCTAACTCGGAGATGTTTCTCTGTCCAGCCACAAAATCTATTTCAGAATTTAGGAGCCCTGTTAAGAATGTTATGCTTATCATGTTTTAGCTCCATCATTAGTAAATGCACCACACCTCATTAGATATAGGAATACTTGAACTCAGTGTAAATATATGTAAATCAAATGCACACCTACACACCTTGCAAAGGCCACATTTCAGCACAACATAACCTTCATGAGTCTTAACTGTGTTAGAGAGCAGGGCCTCCTGGGAACTCTGGTTGGCCATGCAAATCGTTTTATTTATATTTATAGCACACTGCCTCAATACCAGTCCCCACAGACTTCCAGAAAAAGAAAACAATGGGGGCCGTTGGGAAAAGCACATGCACTCAGTCCAAGTTGAGCTCGGGGGAGATGCTGGGAGGAAATGCAGAAAGAGATGTGTGGACAGGACCGAATGAAGCGCCCATGCAGAGTGGAACCTATTAGTCAGAAGGCAATGGGATTCACATCTCAGCATCTATTCCCTTCCATGCAAGCTTCGGAAGCTGCAAGCTTGTGGGAGATGGATCTAACTTCTGTCGTGAAGGTGATGATTACTCAGATGTCCTTCCCCAAACAGCTCTGGAATGAAAAATTACTCACATGTAAAAATAACTGAACCTGTTCTGATCAGCTTCCTAATCTTGACCTTGCAAGGTTAAAGACTTTCTCCTGGTAAAAGAAAAACAGAAGGGTTTCTCATGAGCTGACACTCAATGAAGTAGACTCACTCTGACCACAGTTGCTGTGAAGTTTCATTCTGTTTTCCCATCATTTTTATTTCCCATCCATTTTCTGTTCTGAAGGAGACTGGAACTCCTCAGAGAGAGGACCAAAGTGCAACTGTCCCTGTTAAAAGGCTTGTTCTGAAAACTGCCTTTGTTTCAATGCAGTCGAAAAGTCAGGGAACAATACGCAGATTTTTTTCCTTGCCCTAGCCCCGGGTCTTGAACTTGGGTCCTCGGGCTTTACATAATCTGCTCCTTAGTCCCCTGGGCCACAGGGGTACACCCAAGTTAGAGAAAATTTGAGCAAAATGCTCATTTCCTGTTTGCTTCTGTGTCTTTGCCAAAGCCACCAGGAGAGTCAGCAAGCTGCCTGCAACTGGACTGGCCCAGAGCCGCCGCGGGACCTCCCTCCAGATTTCAGACTCCACGTCTTCCCAGTCGCTCTGGGGCTGTAACTCTGATACTCTAGGGACAGCAGGCAGGTATGACACACAGGTCCCTGTAAGTCAGTAGCCCTGAGTGCAGTCTTGCTGAATCCAGGTAAGAGTCAAATTCAATGATGAGCCGCCACCCTCTCCTCTCAAACAGGTCAGAGGAAACCACAACGTCCTGAGAATAAATCAAGGTCTACACGCGCTCACTGCGGCATCTAAGGTGCTGCTTCCTTGCACGTCACTGAGACCCAGGAGTCTCCTCGGCAGCTGGAGGAGTCATGGGGACAGGTGCCGCAGCGAGTCAGGTCTGGATGGCAGCGCACCCCCTCCCACCCCTTCCAGCCCATTCCTGTTCCTGTTCCAAGGGTTCGAGCCCAATACGATGCCCACTTTTCAGCGATGCTCTGGGCTTCTCAGTCTGTAAAACTGTTGCATTAAGAGAGAATTCGAAATGATGCCAAGTGGTTTGCCCTTCACCGTTTGTTCCTGGGAACAAAGGACAGAAAAGGCTAAGATTCAAGACAACAAATGGATTGGGCTGATGTCAAGAATCTCTCCTACTAATGGCAGCCAGACTTGATCACTACATGGTTGCTATTTACTCCATGAAATCACACAGTCATCTGTCCAGGCCTGGCTTTCCTATTCAAATGGGTGAAATGATCCCCTCGTTTGACTTCTCTCACTGTGCTGGGTGCTGAATTGAGAATTCTAAATGGGAGACGTGCCTTCTGAGAAGAGAGGAATGTGTGCCCCCGCAGGCATGCTCCGGAGGGCAGATGAGACCACGCTCGCGGGGCGGTGGGGGCAGGGGAGGGGAGAATGTGCCAGGGTTCCCGGCTACCTGTAAAATAAAGAGGACGGTTTCCTGTCCTCACGTGTAAGCTTGGCATTTCCTAAACACCTGACCTCCCTAAAGCAGCGTTCAGAGGGAAATACGGCAGGAATTGCAGGGTGGAAGCCTGCCTCCCATCTCACCAGAAGCCCGGGCTGACACCTAGAATGCAGAAAAGCCTGCTGCACGAGGGGGTTGGTGTGGGATTGGCTAGCATTCACCCAGAGCACCCTGCTGAGAAGCCAGATTCTCATTTTCTCTTTTTTGCACACTGATGCCTCCAGTGGGGAATTTGCCACAAGCCCCATGATTCCTTATCTGGAAGGAAAGAGAGGGGAAAAATACAAGAGCAAGGAAAGGCAAAGCCACAGGGGCCACACCAAATCCCTGTAAAGGACTCACTGTATGATGCGGAGCACATAGGTGAGCGTTGGTTCAAAAATCTTTCAAGATCTTTGGAAAAAATGCGTTTTCCAATGTCAGGCTTCCATTCACTGCACGGCCAGACAGACGATGGTTTCCATTCTGAGCTCCTGCAGCTCTCGTTGTGTTCCAGAATTCGAGGGCACCAGCACTGCGAGGCTCCCCCAGCAAGGAGCCGCCCCTCAGCCCATGCCAAGCGATCGACGCTCTGTGTACCATCGTTTATGAAGCCTTCCTACTAATCAAGATAAATTATCACCACTACTAGTCTTTACAAAAACTCCTCCAATAATTTATTCCACAAATTGGGTCTCCCAATTCATCAGGAAGCAATTTCTCTTCACATAGTCCGACTTTAATTATACTATGTCATCATCCACAGCAGAAGAGAACTTTCCTTCATCAGTGCTTGGATTGCAGACACTTACGGCCTCCTTCAATCCTCAGGAAAATAACACTCAGGTTAGGAAACAGCATGCATTTCACAGTATCTTTTCATATATTCTTCTCAGGTGCTCCTTCAGAAAACTGACAAAGATAACAGATAATACTACTTTGATTTTATAGGCAGGGAAATGAACATAAAGTTAAGAGACGTGAATAAAATCATACCATTACTTTTTATCACATCTGGAAACCAGGCGGTCTAATTCACTGGACAACTATTTTTTATGTTTTTCAAGTGTTTAGCATATTATGTTGTCTCTTAAGTGTAAAAACATCATAAAACCGAAGGATTTCAGGTACTATGGAAGAAAAATTCTGGAAAGATCGAGTTTCTGTTCTGTGATGACTAGACTGACCAGGGACCACTGGGGGTTGCGGGGACGAGGCTGTGGATGATATGGAAGGGCAGGGACGAGGGCACACTGACCTCCCTGAATGGCAGGAGACTCCTTGGCTGCCCCCGCCCCACTGGCAACGGGTGGGTGCATCTCCCCCTGCTCTGCACTCTCAGGAGCCACAGGACTCACACCACTGCTCAGCCCTCTGCCTCCCTTCCACCCGTCCTGGGGAGTGGCCCCAGCTCCCCAGATTTCACGTTTCACTGGCTCTCTGAGAGTATAATTCATCTAAGCCTGCGAACTTGTCATCCTTCAAATAGTTCTAATTGCCTAACTACCTGCTCTGGCATAATCATAAACCTTTTAGCATTTCACACTGCCCCTGAGAAAACAGGATTTCTGTTTCCAGAATGACCTTCCGAAGACACGGCAGGTACTCACAGGGCATCAGCTGCACTGCCCTCCGACCACCCTGCCTGTCCCCAGCACTCACGATCCTCTCACGCTCCCACTGAACAGACTCGTTGGCATAAACAAACTGCAAGTACAGAGCTTGATTCATGTGTCCTTATCGTCAGGAGCTTCCATTTTCTCAGTCCATATGGTTCTCTTAATCACGCTCCTTTTCTTTAGATTTGTGATTAATTACCTCTATTTTCTTATAGGATGCATTTCTCCTACATTTATTCCTCTCTCATTAGCTTACAACATCCACATTCTCCTACTTTTGAATATTTCTGTAGAGCCTCACCTCCTACGCACTCTTGTCCTCACACTCAATAAAATGTGTGATTTATATCCTCACTGAAGCTTTTATTTGGGCATGATTCCTAATCCAGGAATAAAGTAACCATTTCCCCTGGCTTCCCTGCCCTCAGGCTTTCTGCTCAGGTCTTTAGCACCAACACTCATCAAGTCAAGTCCTTTGTCTGTCCTTGGAATCATCTGTAAAACAAAAACTCTACCCGATCCCACACCCAAAAGGAGTGTCGTATGGAAGTAAGATTGCACTCATATCGGTGGCGCTCATGTCCCCTCCTGGGTGGCCCGTAGAGACCCAGTAGGACCATCACTTGTTATACCAACATTCATGATGGTTGTGACATTTGTCATTACTTCATAAATTTTACCTATAAATAAATAAACAAAATAAAACTTTCTCTAAGTAAACCTAAACCATATACAGATAAAATAGGATTCTTCCGAATTGACTTTGTGGTAGAAAAAAGCAAATAAAGTTTTATCACAATTTTAATAAATTTTTATAAAAAAATCTTCAACTTTAAAAGAGGCTAGGACATAGATAAATCCTTGATGGGCATATTAGTTAGACTGAGCATAGTTGAAGACAAAATCATCATCACCATCATCATATATAATCATCATCATCACCACCATTGTCACATCACATCACATCATCACCATCATCATCATCATCATCACTATCACCATCACATCACCATCATCATCACAATCATCACATCATCATCACAGTCATCATCATCATTATCATCACCATCATCACATCACATCATCACATCACATCATCACATCATCATCACATCATCACATATAATCATCATCATCGCCACCACCATCATATCACATCATCATCAATACATCGTCATCACATTATCATCACATCATCATCATCATCACTATCACATCATCATCATCACTATCACCATCACATCATCATCATCATCATCACAATCATCATCACACAGTCATCATCATTATCATCACTATCATCACATCACATCATCACTATCATCATCACCATCATCACATATAATCATCATCACCACCACCATCATATCACCATCACTATCATCATCACCATCATCACATATAATCATCATCACCACCACCATCATATCACCATCACTATCATCATCGCCATCATCACATCATCATCACATCATCATCATCATCACTATCACATCATCATCATCATCATCACTATCACATCACATCATCATCACTATCATCATCACCACCACATCATCACATCATCATCATCATCATTTTCACTATCACCATCATCGCCATCAATCATTAATGTAATCACACCATCATCATCTCACATTATCATCAACACCATCATAATTACCACTATCATCACCATCAAGGCATCATCACATCAACAATTATCATTATCTTCAGCCTCATTTTCATTTTCAATATCACCTACAATATATCTTTTAGTCACACACATCTATAATCCTATAAAGTTGACCATATTTTAATGAATGATATGCAACAAATCCTCTCTAACCTTAGACACTATGCAAAGGCAAGATTTAAGGAAACATTAGCACTCGAAAGGCACAGCATCTCTTCATTAATTCCCAGCGCCTCTGGCTTCAAGGATTTTCTTTACTTACTCTGAACTGCAGGTGGGAAATGCCTCCTGCTGATCTCTCACCCCCACTCACCTTGGCTTATTTCATTCTACTCCATTACTTAGCAGAGGGAAGGTTCAAACCGGCTGGGCTGACACCACCCCTGTCTCAGAACAGTCCCTCCCAGGGACTCTGATGTGATGCTCCCCTTTCATTCACAGTCAAATCACCCCTTTGCAAAGACAGAAGAAACTCTACCTTATTTGTGGAAGAGAATGGTTACTCATAAAATTATGTGGCTCCTCCTTGCTATTAAGCCCCCACTCCCTTGAAACTTATTTTGCATACTTGGGTTAACTTTGCATGGAATGTTGGAGACTCTTTTGCTAATGGCTGCAGCCAGCCCTTCCCTCAGGTCCTTCCACACGCTTGACAGCACCTCTCAACCTGACTTCGTGCTGGAAGTGTTCCGAGTTCTAATTTTCACCTTCTTTCAGTGCTGTCAAATTAAAAGCATCTTAAGCAAAAGGGAAAGTCTCAAAATGAGCTATTGTGTTGCACTTTCCTGGGAATGAAGGTTTTACAAATACATCTGGGGCAGGCAGATCTCAAGAACATTCCAACAGTTGACTTCATTGATTTTGCCCTAGACAGAGGGAACAGCCAGGCTCTCCACTCTGGTTTCCATGGTTAGTCGTCTCTTTCCCAGCAGCTTGGGTGTTCTCAAAACAGAAATCTAAATGTTTTGTGTAGTTTTTGTTTTTTAATATGTGAAAACAACTAAATGCTAGTAAATATTCTGCTTTGATAAGATACCAGCAAGTGATCAGGGAGAGAGCATCAATGAAATTTGTTCAGAAGCTATGGCAGGAACAGCAGTGTGTGTGTGTGTGTGTGTGTGTGTGTGTGTGTGTGTGTGTGTGTGTGTGTGTGTGTGTTGGGGTGGAATGGGGTTCATGAGGGGAGCAGTACCTTGTCTACAGAGAATTGAAAGCACAATAGATCAAACAGAGGGCCACCCAGCTTTGTACAGACCACAGACCCTCTACTTTAAACAGTGAAAGGCATAAACACCCCCTGCCCAGGTGCCCGGCTCCCCTCACCCCTGCCCTGGCGCCCGGCTCCCCTCACCCCTGCCCTGGCTAACCATGATCAGAAGGAACTTTATGAAAGACTGGCTGTATCTTAGACCTTCCTCCTGCATCCCTAACACACACACACACACACACACACACACACACACACACACATGCATATGCACACCTGACGTGAAATACAGGGTCCTGGTTTTCAATTTCACTGGAGTCAATAAATCTGCTCCCCTGTCCGGCCTGTAGTCAATGAAAGCACGAGCTGGGCATCTCCCTGTCACCTCTCTGTACTGTAAGCCACTGCTAGGCTGACATTGCAAGAACAGCCTTCAGCTAGTTCACTTCTCCAGTTTTCTTGTTCTTACTCAAACACACTTTCTCCAGCTGGGGTCCTCTGAGACCCGCCTGGCTGTCCCGTGACCCGGCCTGAAGGTGACTGACTCCACAAGGGCCTCATGCCTTCACTCTTTGCTTAGTTCTCAGGGGCTCTTTCTTCCAGAGCCTCTCTTGCTGCAAAGCACATCACGGCCAAACCATCTGTGGGTTTTCCTAGGAGATCACATCTGCTACAGCCCCCACCTGTTCCTTTGGGCAGGCCCTTCCAGCTTCCCTGGAGCACTGCTTTGCTGCAGACACTTTCTCTAGCTCTAGAGAAACTAATCAGGATGAGCACGAATCGTCCCCCTGGCTTTGACATCAGCTTGTTAATTATTCCCATTGACCAGTGGAGAACTGAGAAACTGAGCCTCAGTCCAGCAGTGATCGCGAGTCTGCCCTGCTCTGAACCTCGACTGTGAGACACTCAGCATCCCCACCACACATGCCTCTCTGTGCTCCCAGGCCCGGCCCTTTCAATGTCCAAGTCGTAGACTTTGGGAACTGATTCCTGCCGGGTTGGGTCCTGTGCAGAACGTCCCTGCCCTTCCCGGCACACTCTCCAACTGCTGGGTCGTTTTCAACTTCCACTTCTCCCCCGTGTCCTCTCAACAGACTGCTTTCAGTAAGGAGCCTCATTTTTCTTTTCACCAGGTAGGAGCCACCAGGGAAGACTGCATGTGGAGACAGACAAGGCGTCTCTTCCATTAGGTAAAGCTGTCTGAATTCATCTTGGGGAAAAGCATTTCTTTCTAACTAGGTAGAAACACCATTTTTCTCTAGTTCCCACACAGGATCAGAGAGAGGAAAGAGATCCATTTGTCTCCTGTTTGAATTCACAGGCAGAGAATGAAACCGACTGTGCCTTTTTCAAAGGCCTGTGAGATAAACTCTGGGTAACACATCCGCCAGCCTGGAGAGACACCCACATGCCCTCCGCGCCACAGACCACAGCCACAGATCAGTACAAGTGGCCCGTCTGGATGAGAAATAAGAACGAGGGCTCTGAATCAAGACTGCTGTCTCCCCCAGAGGGAACCAAACAAAGCTCTGGGTCCACAGACCTGGTGAAACCACATTCAAGGCCCTGCATGTGCACAGACTCACAGAGACAAGGTCTCTGGACATGCAGCCCCTGTGGCCTCCCTGACTGACCCACAGAGGCGTGGAAGCAGCCGCCCAACGTGGGGGCCAGGCAGAGGCACCCTCCTTCACTGCTGGGATCAACACCACCCCCAGCCCTAGAAACAGTCACAGCCTCTGACACCTGCTGAAGAAAATGTGCAGGGAAGAATAGGGATTCGTTGGTGTTTAAATTTTCTCCAATATTGCAGAGAGAGAGGAAGAACACAGGGTGTTTGCAGAAGTAATTATTTCTGCAGTTTCTCTGTTGTCAGGTAATCTTTTAAAAAGCCATTTGATGATCTCCCTAGCTAATAGTTTCTCTGGGTTAATTAATAGGTTAATTGATGTTTTATTTTTGGTTCTCTATCAAATTAAGCTGTTTTTCTAAAGAAAGTTCGATCAGTTTCCAAAACTGAAGAGTAAGCTGGCCTTTGATGGACACCAACAGAAAATGGCCTCTTGTTAACACGTTCCAAGACAGGAAGCTTCATTTCTCACCGAGCTGCTTACCCTGAACTCACAGGCTTCCCTGATGAACACAGCACAAATCCCAGAATCTGAGAAGGGAGCAAACTAGGGAGAGACCCACCGAGATCCACAGCACCCGCGGGACCCCAGCTTCCTCTCTGTGAGTCCTGGGGCCTCTCTCTCTCAGGCCAGGGCCACCTGTCCTAACATTGACCTGTTTAAAGAATGAAAGTATATCAGCACACACCTCCTTTATCCAGTGAAGAGGAATTTAGAGACAACTGAGTTTTTTTTAAGGAAACATCCAGCAGGAATGAAGGTGAGCAGGCAGGCAGGCAGGCAAGGAGAGAAGGAAGAAGCACTTTACTGTATTTTTATTTAGTTTTTCAAATGGTTGTTTCCCCTGGACCCGGGACTTGAACGCAGGGGAGTGTGGCCTATGCTCCTTTGGAGATGATTGACCCAACCACTGTTCCACCAGGGCATGCCAGCAATTGAGTTTTTTGATCTTTAGCATCCAACTGAGATAGTCAAATGTGCACACTTATTTGAGTATATATAGTAATATATATTCAATATAAATATACATTAATTTACATATATATGAATTTGATTCTACGTATACACATCTGTGTGCATGTGTGTGTGTGCACGCATGCAGAATCAAGTTCAGGTAAAGGATGTTTTCCTCACCCCCAAATTCCCAGTGTTTCCTCTTCCTTGTCACCCCCACCCGATTTGGGTGGCCTCTGTTCTGATTGCTCACTTCTCCGAGGATGCACTTACTGGTCTGACACCATTCAGACACGAGATTTCTGTGTGAGCAGCTCACTGCAGAATGCACTGGAGACTCGGTCTCCTTGAGTGCTCACCAGCCCGCCTGATGGGAACACACCACGGTGGATTTCTCCCGTACGGTGCTGGAGGATGCTGGCTCCTTCCAGCCGGGGTGCTGGAGGAGGGCCAGATGCTCATGTCGGTCCACAAGGACGCATGTTTTCGCCCTGCTGGTGACGCATCCAGCAGTGCATGGGCTGCAGCTGGGAAGCACTTAGTTTTACAGGCAGCTCCAAACATCTGCCCACAGCAGTCACAGCTGGTGTATGCGTCCGCCAGCGAGGAATAAGAGGCCGTGACCTTACCAGGCCACACCGTGCTGGTGCTGCCCGTCTTCTCACTTACAGCCATACTAGTGGCTGTGAGATGGCATCTCAGCATGGTTTTAATGGGCATTTCTGAAGGATTTTGAGCACCATGTCATGTGCTTATCGACCACTTATATTATATATCTTCTCTCTGAAAGTATTTTAATCTCTTCTCCCTTTCAAATGATGGATTTGTGGCCATTCTATAAACCACAGATACAAGTCTGTTGTCAGATCTGTGAAGCTGAACATATATTTTTCCAGTCTGTTATTGGACTATTTTCTTTTAAAAAAACTTTGAAGCCACATTGGTTGACACCATTACACGGGTTTCCGACACAGAGCATTATAAAGCCACATCTGTATGAGCGCATTATGCTCCCCGCCTTCTGCCCAGTTTGCACACCTCCTCTTCCCGCTTCCCTTCTGGTAACCACTGTCCTGTTCTCGTGTGAAGAGCTTGTTTGGTCTGCTCACTTGTTTATCTGCTGTAGTGAAACCAGACGGTGTCTGTCTCTTCCATTGACTCACTGCACTTACCCTTCGGTCCATCCATGTTGCTGCACCTGGCGGGATGCTGTTTTCAGTGCCAAGCAGACTTCCACTGCTGGCTCCACGAGCATTGTCTATAATGAGCAGAAGCTGCTTTGCCGAAGGCCAGTTGATTGGGTTCTTACGGGCAGAGCATGCTGAGTTCTCCTGATGAAGGCTTTTCTGAAACTCCAAAGTTATGACATTTCTATTCATTTTTCCTGGATGCTCCATCACTGCAGCTGCTGTGGTTGGGATGGGGCCCTTCAAAAACTGATTCTTGTCCATCACGAGAGCTGGGTGCAAGTCGATTTTATGTCAGCTGTGTGTGAGGGCGTCTAGCTCTGTGTGCTCACAGAGATTCCATCTATTAGTTGTTTTTCTTTATACTTTATTTCTGTAAGTTTAGAGTAAAATTTAAAAGTGGGGCTAGAGTCTGTAAGATTTGTACCTGTGGTGCACCCTGGTGGAGCAGCGGTTGGGGCAATCACCTCTGAAAGAGCGCAGGTCACATACTCCTGGGTTCGGGTCTCAGGTCCAGGGGGAAACACCAGTGTGAACAAATGGAAATAAAATAAAATGCTTCTTCCTTCTCTTCTCTCCCGGCCTCCTCACCTTCATTTCTCCCTGCACCTTTCCTTTAAAAAATATTTATACCTCTTTTTGTGGTTAAATCTTGATCCATGTTTCACTTGTTTACAAGAATACAGAGGTTTCTGAGGACGGATTCACACCACAGTCGACGGGGACTTCTTAAGTTCACTTTAGCTATTCTAGGTGCTTGGAATTCTTGTGCAAAATTTAAAATTGGTTTGTCAAGTTCTACTACCTCCTTGGAATTTTCACTGAACTTTTATTAATCAATTTGGGGAGAACTGATATTTTAAGATTATTGATTTTACAGAAAACTGAAAAATAATATATATATGTACACATAGATACCTATATATGTGTATATATATGAACTTAAAACCTGACATAAGGGGCAGGTTAAACGTTCTTTTTGGGAAAAATCAAGCAGCAATCAAATGCCTGGTAGTATGAATCTGAACCAGAAAGTAATGTAATGGGGAGGTTCAAGACATTGATGGTTGTAAGGGAAACAGAGGAAGGATCTCAGGAGAGATGGGAATGGAATAGTCTTTTAAGAATATTGATGATTTGGCACACCCTGGTAGAGTCGTAGGGTCCACAGTCCACACACAACTCAAGGTCCTGGGTTCATTTCCCAGGCCTCGGGGAATAACCAATATGAACAACTAAATACAAATAAAGTGGCAATGCTCCCTCCTCGCTCTTTCTGCCTGCCTGCCCATGCACCTTCATTCCTGTCTGCACCTTCCTTTAAAAGGAAATAAAAGAATAATGATAATTAGATAAAATAGGGAAAGACAGGAAATACTCCTGATTTATAATTACAGTTTAAAGGAAAGCATAATTATGAATGTTTGTTCTCTCCAGTGGATGTGTGTGTGTGTGTGTGTGTGAGCTCACTGACTTACCTACTATTTTGTGGTATGTTCTTTGTGTCCTACAGACGTGTAAAACATGATGTATTTAAGTGATAAAGGGAGTCCTAACCCATAGCTCCATCAGTTAGACGCCAGTGAAGCGATCAGCTGAGAAGGGCTTTGCTGGTGCTCTCTTAATTCTCTAAAGTCACAGTCTTTTAACCAAGTGTTTGGTCCAGGCCCAGGACATCACAGTAATACCAAATACATGATGTCATTTCAAGGTGGAGCTCATTTTAAAAGAGCTGAGGTCAAATCTCATTGTCCATCATGTGTGAAATCTATCCATGGCAATTAAGCATCTGTCAATGTTGATTTGCTAATAAGAACATATTGGGGTAATCATTACACACATTGGCAGGACTTGGTGAAATGGAGTTAGTCTCCCAAGAAGTCAGGTGGAAATTGAATATGAACTGTAGGTCAGAACCTTTGTCCACGTAGTGTGGGATACAGGCTGGGCCAGGGAACATGGACGGAGCAGTAGTGGGAGATGCCAACCAATAAACATGGATACTGTGTTTCAGCACCTTAATGTCTGCTACAATGTTATAATTTCCATGAGACACTGTTTCTAATAGGCTGTAATGATTCCATTTCAGATATCTTGCCCTGGCTCAGGCATACCTAGAAGGGGAATAGTCTGGTCATTTTCTATTCCTGTTCTTGATATAGAAGGAAAACTCATCAGAAGGCAAACGCTTGTGGATGGTGTTCAGGTGAGATCAGCTTGCACAGCTAGGCAGGGTGGACACATAAAAGAAAGAGGAGAGTATTTCATGCCCATGGCTTGAGGTCCGGAACACATGTCTTTGAAAGAGTGTCATTCGGGGAGGACAATGCAAAGCTATAGAGACAGTGCCTTAGAAAATTACTAGAATAATATCACTGGACATCAACTTAGCTAATGACAGAGATGAAAAAACTGAGCAGTTGATCCTTTCTCTTTTAAAATCTGTAAGATAAATGAGCACTAGAGTTCTGAATATTCTGAACCATAGCAAAAGGCACATATTAAAAAGAAATTTAGAGTGATGACACAGAAGAGCTTTGTCACTGCTCTTGAAAACACGGGGTCTCAATTCCACGTGGGAACTCAGATACTCTCTATGGAGAAGGCATATCTCAGGTGCAGTTCACACATGGATGAGTTTGAACTTTCCTCTTTGGAACAGGTAACAGAGGAATGGGGGCCAATTTTCACCCCCTACCACCAAAAAGAAACTCACTGGAAACATTCTTCCAGAGCTTATTAGCAAAGACTCAGCAGGACCTACTAACTATGTTCTCTGGAGCAGCCGATCAAACAAGTGTCAGATCTCTTCTTCCCTTGCAACCCACAGCAGTCTGCTGTCAAAAATAACACTGATGATAATCATTTTGAGATAAATGAGATAAATGAATGTGAGTGAGGCAATCTCTATTGGAGTCCTAATCTGCTGTCAACCACAATATGGCATCAGGGAAATTCTTTAATATCTCCTGGCCTCGGGTTTCCAACTTGTAAGATGAGGAGGGTAAGACTACCTGTCCTGTGTAGATCAAGGGACTTTTTGTAAGGATGGCGGGCAAGGAGCAAACACACAAAATGAAATATGAAGCTATTTAAAGCATATTCATGAGAGAATCTATGTACTGACAGGTGTGACTGTAAGTTGTCCGTGGAATATAAATGTGCCCACAGTGCGGGGTCTGCAGCCAGGGTGCGTGTGGGCCCCAGATCCCGGCCCCATCCTCAGCACTGACGTCATCAGCACCTAGCCCAGCCTGTGGCTGAGCCCCTGACAGGTGGCAATAACAGCGGCCTTTCCTTACTAGGACACAGGGGTGTCAGCTGACATATGCCCTGATGTGGAGTCAGGGCTCATCAATGCCAATCAGTGGTAATCACACTGTTTCCACCTCATTTGAAAGGGGACAGAGTTAAACATGTCAACCGATGTTCAACATCCTTGGACTTGTTCAGGTTTCTGTGTAAATCTTACCCTTAAATACGTGTCAGTAGAGTGTCAACAGTATTTCAGAATTCAGGATTCAGAATTCAGACCTCAGGACAAGTACACACCTTTCTATGTGATAAGAAACGATATTCTCGGGGTTCAGCCACAAGCACGCCCTGAACACAGTAACAGAGCAAATGAAATGCTACTCATAACCCCAGATGTCAGACTGTTCCCCAAAGTGATGCCATCACTCTTGCAACTCAGAGCTCCACTCCCCAGCGATGTGGCTACTAGAAGCCAAATAGCGCAGCCCTTCTCTCGGAAATGCTCCCTCCGATCTCAGCAGTGCAGACCCGAGAGGGGAAGGCCATGTGTCTCTGGGAGATGGTGGGACATGAGCTTCCGAGGTGGTGCCCCCACCTCCAGCACAGGACCCTCCAAGTGGACCTGTTCCCCCTGCCCCGCCCAAGGTGTCAAAGCTGCTGGCGCCTACCAGCTGCGGTGCTCAGTGGCGCTGGGCTCTGGGCTGCCCTGGATGTCGAAAGCATTATTTCAATCCGTTGAGGTCCCCGCCATGGACCCGGTGCTTTGATGCTCTTTGATTCCTCAAGGCGGATGCTGTGCATCTGGGAGCGCAGCCCCTGCACCTGAGGAGTGTCGCGGCACACAGGTGCCCACAGAGGAGGACAGCGACAAGGGCCCCAGCGGGGCCCCAGCAGGTGGACGTCTGCCTGCACAAGGGGGCACGTGGCTGAGCCCGGGGCGGTGTGGATGGATGGCCTGGGCCATGCATTGGACCCGGGGGGGGGCCAGGCCCCTTCGGGTAAAGCGGGGTGCAGCCACATTTGGAAGGTGAAGGGCTTCTGCTGTCAAGGGTTGGCCTGGCCACTGAAAACGGTGGCTAAAGCACTTTGAAGGCAAACACCAGATGGTGTCACTCCTGTGTGGGTAAAAAGACTCCAAGCAAAGGAACAGACTAAGCAGAAGCTTAGTGGACTCGGACCCACTGAGGTCGCCAATCGGGAAGTGGGTGGGGTGGGAACAGGGGGTCTACTGGACAGTGGGGAGTACTTGGTTCAGTGCCCCACCACCCTGCTTCCCGATGAACTTGTTCATGTTAAAGTAAGACACTGAATGTGGAGATGTCCCCAAACCCCGCAGACTCAGATTCAGAGAGCCGAGCATGTCCAGCAGGTGAGGAAAGGCTGCCCACGCTAGACGCCTACTGACCCTGGCTGAAATCCCACTGGCGGCCTCAGGTGCAGACGGGTGAGCCTCCCTCCTTCCCGCTGCAATACTTTAAGTCGTGACCAGTCACTTCACCTCAGTGGACGACCCTGAGGACTTACAGGCAGGGCTGGAGGGAGAGGACCATGACGAGACCAGGCGGGTGTCGGCGCACTGATGGACGCACCACGGGGCCCCCGGGGAAGAGAGTGACTGCTCTCCTGCTTCCTCGCTGGGTGGGTGCCCTCCCACCTTCCCGAACACAGGACCGTTGTGTAAGTGCAAGAAACTGACTCCAGGAGAGGAAGCCAGGTGTCAGTGACGCCCACGTCTGCTCTGGGATGACCCTGGTGCCCTTTCGGAACCCGCAGAGGACGGGGCAGCCAAAGTGAGTCTCCTCACCTTCCCAGTGGCGGCTTATTGAGAACGACAAGGCCACATCGCCTCCAAAAACCTCTGGTCTTTTAGAAGGTGGACTCCCTTCCATCGAGGACTCAGACATTATTCTAGAGACCTAAACTAATTCAGAATTGGTAGAACACATCCCGAGTTCTGCTGTATGAAAGCAGAAAGGAAATGACTTTCTTGGGCTGTCTGGCTGTTTGGATGCATAATAAACTAGGACATTAAACATCATTAAGGACAAGATGCCTGTATCTGCACGCTGCTAGGTATATCACAGCATGTTTACCATGAACGCAGATGCTCATACACGGCTTACCTGGGGGAAATGTGTGGGACACCATCTCACGTGATTTATTGGCTTATTCAGTTTGCAGAGTCTGTGGGCTGGCAGCTGTGTTAAGCCCATTTGAAAGGTGGGAAAACTGAGAGCAGATGGTGTGCAAGCAGGGCTGGGAGGCCTGACCTCAAGGTGGCACAGTGAAAGGGGACCAGCCTGCATGTTCACCCACCACTCAAGGTTGATCTCTGTAGAAAGAACAATATAAAGAATTCTCGAACTTTTTAAACAGAAAATGGAGCAAAGCGCATGGGTGAAATGAGCCCTGATGGGAAGATGTTTAAAACAGTGCAGCTGTTTGGAATAAAGTGATTAAGTCCAGACAGGCCTGCCGGGTGCATGTGAAAGAAACCAACCTCAGGCGGCATGGTGACTCCTTTGCTAAGAGCCGTCCACAGAAGGCAAATCACGGGAAGGGCGGCTGCTCATGGTGCTGGGGACGGGCAGGAGTTGACGTCCGGTCCCAGGAGGCTGGGGAGCTGAGCCGAGGGGGCCGCCCGTGGACACAACGAGGACCCTGGACCGCACGCTCCAGTGGGGAGCCCTGAGATGTAAGAGCAGGTCTCCACAGAGGGGTTCAGAACAAGCCCACCGTGGGGGTCCTGTCGCCCTGCAGTGGAGTCCAGACCAGGCTTGGGAGGGACAGAGACGCAGGTCACATCTGCCCCAGTGCCGCCAGGTGGGGAGTGGGCCCGCCCCGCTCTGGGCTGTCCCCCCGCAGCTGCCAGCCCCCGGCAGCCAGCCTGCGCCTCGGTGGGCAGCAGGCTTAGGGAAGTAGACGTTACCATTCTGATCAGTGTGGAAACAGGTCAGTCTGAACATGAAAACCCTGATCTGTCTGCGGAGCTTCACTCCTGGTCCTCATCCCTCCCGGCCCAGCTGCCCAGCTGCCTGTGACACCCCACATATCACCCATAAAACAAAAAGCTGGGCTACTGTTTCCCAGTGCTGTGTGGTTTCACAGTCCTAGTTCCCTGGCTGAAGTGTGTCCTTCGGTTCAGTGCTCCAAGGCCCCCGAAGTGACCCCTTCAATAGATTGTTTACAATTTCATCCTCCAGGAAATGGTGTGAAGAGGGCGCTCCTGCAACGCGGTGCCAGGAAGGAGAATTCTCCAGGGCACCGGCTGTTTCATGACTGTCTGGAGGTGGTTAAATCAGACAGTAAGTTATTTAAGAAATACTATTTAAGCCTCTCAAGGGCAACTCCAGAGGAGGGGAGGGGGCCCAGATATGGAGCCTGGGAGCGGGATGCAGACCTGGCGCGGGGCCCAGACGGACGGGGCTGCCGGATCCTGGGGAGACGCACCTGGTAAGGTAAACTGGAGCACAGGCCGGCCTCAGGCTGCCGAAAGAACTTTCTGTGAGGCACCCCGCTCGGAGCTGGCGTCCTCTGCAGGTAATCTCAGCATCAGTGAAATCTGCTCACGTCAGTGCCCCTGCCAGCACGGACGCCCCGGGTGCCCCATCCCCAGCCGCCTGCAGACGAGCTCATTCTCAAGCCCCCGCGTCCCTGTCTGAAAGCTCCCTCTGGAAAGGCTGTGTCTGGAGTGTCTGGACTTAGTTCCCACCGTCTCACCCACAGGACGCCAGCCGCTCGCCAGCCGGCAGTAGGTGCCTCTAAAGAGTGAGTGCTAGACCCCTTCCGCTCCTTCTCTCTCTTCCCAGGCCAAGCCCACCCGGCCTTACAAACCCAGCTCTTTTTTCATGCAGCTTTTCAAGAGTCATCCCAACCCACACTCTTCCCTGCGCTGTATGCGGATGGTACCCCAAGACTGGATCCACACACAGGGCTACCCGGCATTGAACCTGGCTTTCCCTACAGAGAACCACAAAACAGTCAGTCGTTCTCTGCGGTGGAGGCTGCCAGGCAGAGGTGGAGGTGTGGGCCGGGCTGGTGCCTTCTGAGGCTGGAGGGGCGGGCAGGGGTGGGTCCATCCCATGAACCACTAGCTGCTGGGGTCCACTGCGATTGCTGGGGTCCTTGGCTTATAGAGGCAGCCCTCCACCCTGGTCTCTGTCTCCACCTTCACATGGTGTTCTTCCCATGTGAGTCTGTGTCCAAACTTCCTCTTCATAAGGACAGCTGTCCTCTTGGATGAGGGCCACCTGCTCCAGTGTGACCTCAACGATTACACCTGCAACCACCTCCTTCCAACTAAGGCCGTGTCCCGAGGTATCAGAGATTAGGGCTTCCACCTCTGACTTTTCCTTAGTCTGCTAACTCCCAGATGCAGGTGCTGCATTATCTAAATACTTTGTGTCCCTGCAGTGATGAATAAATTATCAAATCAACACACAAATGAATGCTTGCAGAACCCTCCACCCTTTCCAAGTACAATTTATAACTACCTACTGCTATGTTTGCCAGCAAAACGCTTCCCTCTCAATTCCAGCTTTTCTGAAAATATCGTTTCTGAATTCAGTGCTTACACACGATGCTCATTCACAACTGTTAAGATTCACAACTCTTTGGATTCCCTCATCCTGGGGCTTCTAAGTGAAATCATTTTCAACATGTTTCTTTCTTCAAAACAGGGCAGCCGGCAATGACTTCATTCTAACGCCAGCAGGAGACTCAGTAATCTGTGACATAAATAGTGAGAGGAGCTGGGGATCTCAGCACTTCAAGAGTCCTCGCTTCTTCGGATGTGCACACCAGCTTTTTCCATCTGCATTTCTCCATGTTGCATGTCATGTCTCTCTGCTGTCTTCTGGCTTCTCTGCTTCCCCGCGCTGGCAGTATCGAGAGACATGAGCAATATGGAGAGAGAAACAGGAGGGACTCCCTGGTCCCTGCGGTGCGAGTGTCTGTGTAAGGACCACAGACTGGCTGCACAAAAAGCCTGTACACAACGTAGAAAGACAAAGGCACAGACAACTTGTCTCCAAGTTCCTGTGTTCCCATGGAACACAGTACCAGCTCAGTAGGCGCTGCATGTCTGTGTGTGTGTATCTGTGCATCTCTGTCTCTGTATGTGTGCCTGTATATCTGTGTGTATCTGTGTGTGTGTCTGTGTGTATCTGTGTGTGTGCATGTGTGTGTGTGTGTGTATGTGCAGGAGTGGAGGGGAAGAGAGGGGGCAGAGGGGCAGAATGTTCATAGATAAAAACCTTATGTTGTCAGTTTAAATCTTACAGCTCTTTAGCTTTCCTTTATCGCTTTGCAATCCCCAGTCCAGAAATATTTCCTCAAATATCCTCATAATGCAAAAAGTCTTTTTACATCTAAAACCCTAATCAAAAATCATGCTATTTAAAAACCACTCATAAAGCTAATTCAGATTTGCCTACTGTCCCTTGTGAACTGGGACAGCATCTTGAGGGGCTTACTTACAATGAAGGGAAATGATCCTTCCCCAATTTCCATTTCTCTTACTTTCTACCCACCAGGCTGCTTGTCACTGTCCCTGCTAAAACTGGTGGCACCTCTCTGCTAGTCACTTACCAAAATAAAACAATAGCATACTTGAGACAAAAAACCTGCTAACTTCTTTATTCCTGTCTTAAAGGGAAGGGCACCATACCTGTGCACACTCTACCTGTCAGGGAAATATGTGAACGCCCTGTGAGACGACAGGACTCACTCCCACACAGAGCAGACACGGCTCGCCAGTGTGAGGCTAATGCTCATCCTTTAAACTATCAATCTGGCGTCTTTCACAGGCATAGAAGGCAATCCAAATTTTTTTAAATAG